>VYZT01030497.1:160602-223731 GCA_013400735.1 Pomatostomus ruficeps | reverse complement strand
GAGGAGAGGAGAGGAGAGGAGAGGAGAGGAGAGGAGAGGAAGCAGGCAGATGCTGTGTGGGAGCAGATGTGCATTTCTAGGATATATGGGGCTTAGAAAGTCTTTTGTCTCTGGTTTGCAAAGCTTTATCTTTTCCTTTGATGGTGTCATTGGTATTAGTGGGGAAATGGACACCCAGAGCTTTTCCAGTGTTACTGCTCCTTGGGTCAGTAGGCAGCAGCTCAAATCCATGTCAGGACACCTTCAGAAGTAAGAGGTGAGAGGTGACCAAAGCCAGCGAGGTGCTAGACTGACTCAGGCTCAGGAAGGGTAGGTTTTGTACTGTGGGGTTAATTCTGGGCCAAGCAGTGGTGGGAGCCACTGGTTGTCTTCTGTGTTCATGCAAGGACAGGTCACTGGTGAGGGTGACATCCAGGGAGCTCTGTTCAGCCTCCCAGTATGCCAAGGACACCTCCATGACAGAGCCAGATAATATGGAGGCAGTTCTGCAAAAGTGAAGAAATGATCACCAGGCTTTAAAATGTCACCCAAATGGGTTTGACTCATCATTTCCTCAGTTTTCAGCAGGATTAGGTACTTAACTCTTCCTAAGAAATGCTTCACTACCCTTAAAGTATGCCCATTGTGTTTCTGGGCTAGAGCCAGGCCATCTAAATTAAGGAACATAAATTAGCATAGTAGCTCTAGGTCATCTTCAGAAGGCAGTGAGGTCTTGGTGGCCTCCTTTCTGCGCTGACTGCAGGCGATGTCTGGGTCATTTAGACTCATCTGCCACCTAAGCTGCACATGCCAAGCAAGGCAGGAAAAGCGTGGACCTCATTTTCTTTAAAATAACATCACGCCACCTTCCAAAGGCACAGTCACGATCTACAAGATGAAGTCGTGAGGTCCTGAAGTGGTGGAGGCTGCACAAGCCCACAAGCTGAAATCACTGTTTAGGACTGAGTTGGCTGAGCCCACTTTTCCTCATCTCCTAAGATGCCTGGTATGTCCCTGAATCAGCCCCCTCTAGGCTCTGACACAGATGGGGCCCTTGGTGCTTTGTGACACCGGAGCGTTCTCTGTGGCACTTTGCACAACCCAGCTGCTGAGCTCCTGGCTGCAGTGGGGACAAGGATTACGGATTTAATATACCCGCATGCTTATCCCCGTGTAAATCAGAAGCAACTCCGCTGATTTCTTTGGCATCCAGCCCACCCAGCTCCTAATGGAGCCATTCATAAGAATCCCACTAACTTTCCACGGGGGAGTGTGGATATGGCCCTTGCCGTGGGAGGTCGCAGTCAGCCCAGTGGGGTTATCCTGTGAACAGGAGGGAAGAATCAGCCCTCGGGCCTTTCCTTTCTAATTCTGAGCATGCTGCCAGGCTTAACCGTGTTAATAATTAACCCACAAGCCTGGAATTCCCTTCTCCTTCTGTTCTGCGTGGCAGCCACCACTGAGGGAAAAAAAAGCAGCAAAAATGTAAGAGACCTGAGCTGGCTGCCCATGAGCACACGGTACAATCTGTGGGATCTAAACAAAGGGGGAGGCTAATTTCCTGTAGAAAACTGCAGGAAATCTTCTCCTCGGCACAAGTTTTCTGTTGCAGGTGAGAAAAATGGGAAGTTTGCAAAACAACTATATATTTGGATTTTATACCCTGCACACAAATTAACCTCTTTGAATAGGGTCACTCCGTTATTATTATTATTTTTAGATACATAGTTAAAGTTATGGTTAGCTTTATCCCCTCCTGTGTTATTGTTGTTATACCACATATTAATGTAGTGCTTCTGTAGCTGGGAGAAGCATGGTTGAATTACAGTAACACGCTACAAGCAGGAGGAAAGAGCTGTGGTTTGGCTGGTCCACTACTAGATATACACCAGCACATCTGGACAGGAGATCATGTGACAAGTAGGAAAGCCAGAAACATATCCTGGATACTATAAAAAATGGGTTCTGTTAAATTAAAAAGGCTTTAAATATTGGCTCAGCTGGTTTCTGTACAGCATTTTTAGTAGTTTTGGAATGTGTTGCAAGATTTGTGATCATCAAGAATTTGATTAAATATTACAAATCCATTGTGCTGCTAGTTTGTTCTCATGGGCTCCATGTTTCTTGCCAGTTCTCCTGTACTCTTGTAACACAAGCCATGACTTCTGATTCTGGATGAGAACTTTGTGTCCTCAGAACAACTTCTGTGCAAAAAAAAGAAAAAGAAAAGAGAAGAAACCAAACACACAGAGCACCATCAAAAAAAGTCTCTGCTTTTGCATAACATTTTAGATACTTACAAGGCTACAGTAGGTTTTCAACTCCTGCAGGACGCTAGACATGACTGCCTCTGGTTAAAAGCCAGTCTGTTGACTCATAGAAATTTTAATCCTCAGCCAGACCAGTTGCTAAATTTCACTCATGTCTATTCACGACCTGCTATGAAGAGCTGTTCTGCAAACACAGCTTTGTGGCTGTATGTGCCATCCTACCTTCTTCCTAAATGACATGAAAATCCTGGATAGTCTTTGGTTTCAGGTCTGGACAAAGGTCATGTTCCACTTCTCCCTTTCTTGTGCATGGAAGCAACAGTCTTACTTGAACAGATTGTGGTTCTCCAAGGAGCAATGTTCGAGCCATATTAATAAACTATTGCTATGGCATCACAAAGCAAAACGCCATATCATCATGTAAATAAAGGGCTGGGAGGGATCACAGAATCATGAATCATAGAACGGTTTGGATTGGAAGGGATCTTTAAAGGTCATCTACTCCAATGCCCCTGCCATGAAGGGTTCACCTTCCACTAGATCAGGTTGCTCTGAGCCCTTTCCAACCTGACCTTGAGTGTTTCAAGGGATTCGGCATCCACCAGCTCCAACACTGTGCCAATGTTTCCTCAACCTCATTGTAAAAAAATTCTTCCTTATACCTAATCTAAATCGACCTTCCTTCAGTGTAAAATCATTACCCTTTGTCCTGGCACAACAGGCCCTGATAAAAAGTTTGTCCCTCCCCAACTTTTTAAAGTACTGCAAGGCCATGATAACGTCTCTCTGAAGCCTTCTCTGCTCCAGGCTGATCAACCGCAGCTCTCTCAGCCTGTCCTCTCAGGAGATCTTCAGGAGTCATTGTGTCCAAGCTTATGCCCTGATACTATCTCTTACCCTGCGCAGGGGAACAACAGGAAGCTCAGGAGGCTGTTTGGCTAAAGCACGAGCCCTTGGAATCTCAAGCACAAGAAATGGGAGTGGATACAGGAGGCAGATTACTAGGACGGTTATACAGGAAGAGAAGAAACGCGTTAGGGAATAAACTCAGAGAAGCCAAAACACAAAATAGGATTAAAGTTTCAATACACATAGAGTGTATGAAGAAATCCCTCTACAGATCCATCAGCAGTAAGAAGAGAACCAAGGAGAGCTGGCCTATTACCAACAGAGGAAGAACTATTGTCAGATGATGCTGACACAAGGATACATTTAACACCTTTTCCAATAAGTTTTTATTTAAAGGCCTAAAATGATCAACATCATGAACAATGAGTAGTTCCATGATTTATTTGCTCTCAGATTGGTTGAGACTGATGAACTCCGGTCTAGGGTACTGAGAGTGAAGCTCCACATCCCCTGAGTTTGGTCGGGGAATGCACTTTTATAGAGGAACTCCTAATCAGCTCCATTTACTGTGCTCTGGTTTTCTTTCCAGACAGGCTTAGACTTCAGAATGAAACTAAACAGGAAGACACACTTTGGGAGTGTTAATTGGTAGCTGCTAATGGTCATGAAGTCCCTGGGACTAAACTAGAGCCAGTCTGAGGAAAAAGCAAACAAGCAGAGTGTGGCCACTGAGAGTTTCTTGTGACTGACCCACTGCTTCTGCAGCACAATGCTTGCATGAAGAGACACAGCCTGGAAGAACAGGGCAATGCAGACTTACAAGTGTTAGCAATTATCTTTGACAAGCCTTTGGCGGAAAGGTGAAAAACTGGAATTGGAAATAGTGTCCATTATAAAAAGAGGCAGGAAAAAAAGCCAAGGAACTGTAGGCCAGTCAGTTTATATTTTAGCCCCCGAAAAATTCTGGAATATGAACAAGTGAACAAATTATTACACCTGGAAAATACCAAGGACATGAGTAGCAGCCAGTAAGTATTTGCCAAGAATAAACCAATCTAGTATTCTTTCAAAAGAGGAAAACAGGTCTTTCTGTTTGGGGAAAGTTGAAGTGTTTCACAATTGATGCTTTTCACTCGCCGTTCTCATAAGCAAGCTAAAGACACAGTTCAGGTGAAATTAATTCAGGTGAAAAACTGACCAAATTATTACATCGGAGTAGGTAGGAATCTGCCAAAATCAAAAGATACAGCTTGTCAAGAGGTTTCCACAGCAGTCAGTCCAAGAAGCGGAGAGTAGATATATTAAATTTGCAGGGGGTCCAAGGCTGGAAGAGACCACAAAAGACTTCTTGAAAGAGCATTCAGCACTACCATGACATTGCCCTTCTAGTCCTCTACTGGGAATGACCACCTCAGGAAACACTGGGGGTACACTTTTCTAGTTTATCCCACTACTCTCATTTAGCACAGACTAGAGATTCAAGGAGTCTCGTTTTTCTCCAGCCTCAGGGTGCTGCACAGAGAAGACCTCACAGCCCACAGATAACTGCCAAGAGAGTCGTGATTTAATCACCCTGAAACCTCAACTCCATCTGTACAAGCACTATGTCACTGGTTAATAAACTTACATAGGTGGGGATTTTTTCTGATTCAGCCCTGCTCTCATTTAATCAGTGACAGAACTCCTGAGGGCTGTGAACAACCAAGGTGCCAGCTGAACAAAACGAGGTCTGTTGATGCTCTGCTTTATTTCTAGATGGTCTTGTTTGAAAAGCAATGAGTAGGGCAGGGGAGGCCATGCTGAACAGCACATCTATCAAGAGATTCCTACACTCGGTGTCTGAGACATTACAGTTACACGCTCCTTTGGGGAACCATCTCACACAGTGTGTACGTTATGGTTTCTTTTAGGGAAGCTTATGGGAATCATTGAGCTCCATGTATTAGTCACAAAATGATTAATAAGGACCCAAAGGTTCACATGCACATACTTCCATGTTAATGAAGCCCTCATGCTTTATGCATGAAGCAGAACACAAAGCTCCGGAAATAGTTCTCTTCAATGTTCTTTCCAATGTTCCCATTTTTTATGCTATAATAGACATTGATTTATTTGAAATCAGCATAAAATATGTACCAGCTCAATAAACCCCAAAGAGGTTCTCAGACTTTCTTGTGTCCTCATCAGGCAATAAATCACAGAAGCAATAAAGTATGTTAAATAGCTTAACCAATCATGAAGTGCAGAGCCATCAAATGACTCATTTAAATACTTGTAGGACATTAACCAAATAAGAGATACTGGAGTCTTTAAACACATATTTCTTTCTCACACTTTCACAATAAGCATGGAGATAGGGCAGTGGAATTCTGGGCCATACATAAAAAATTTAAAACAAAAAGTCTTTTTCTTATCTTTCTAAATGAGAACTGGTATATACTCTATTTACTTAACATATATCTACTTAAAGTATTTTGTGGTGAACTACAGTATGTGAAAGCTTAAAAACCTTTTCTATATTTATCTTCACCATAACCTATAGAAAAAAGGAAGTAACCTTGTCATCTTCTTAAAATACAGGAATTGCAGAGAGACAGAGAGGACAGGGAGCATTAGATCTATAAAGGAGCCACCACTGGCAATTTTTGAGGGTCTACAAAATGAAATTTAGATTCTTGAGAGTCTTGCTGTAAATCTAATGTTAGAAAGATATATATTCCCTTCAGAAATGAAAATTCTCACTGTCACAGGACTCCAGGATGGGAGGCAGTTTGCAGGTTAAGACATCCAAATCTGGTCAGCTGAATCAGTGTAAAGACCTTGCCAACTTCACCAGCTAGAACTTCATGAACTACACCTGGAGCTTAGAGACAGCTTGCAGGTATTCATCTTCATTTACATGTATTATTCTGAACCTCTGCCACATCCTGGCAGACATCTTACCTTCTAGAACCTTCTAGAACCTTGTCAAGGTCTTTGGGCTATGAACTGCATTCATGTGGCAGCCTAAGACTTAACTCCCACCGACTGAGTGATTCCCCCCTTGTGGCTTTCTGGAGGCCTTTGAAGGTCGAGTCAGGTCAGTGTGGGAGAAGGAAGTAAGGCTGAAATTCTGCCTCTCAGTGTGGTTGTTCAGGGTCTATTTTAGTTTTAGTGACATTTTCCATAGCCTGTAATGGGAATACAAAGCTGAACCATCTCCTTTTGATGCAGAAAATCTCTACAAGATATTCAGACAGAATTTCCCACTCTTGCCCTCCCTCAGGTTTATTACTCTTCTCGTTAGACATGTACGTAAGAAATAATATATAGCACAAATATTTCTCATGTTTATGTTATATGAGTGTGTATTATAGGAAAATAAAATTATATATATTCCTGTGTATACATGGGGCAGAACTGGCAGTAGGTGTTTCAAATGCATGTGCTAACCACTAGACAAGATAATCTCCCACCTACTTCCCTTCTCCTGGATTCTTGAATTTGTTCTGCCTGGAGAGCCAGTTAGCTCAGTGAAGATGTCAGAAAATGAGCTTAACACTGGCACTGGTGCTCAGAGAGTTCAGGGTTCAGCACAGACTGGAGACATGAGCCAACAAGACGGTGTAGATGTACTCAGGTAAGAGGATGGGTCAGCAGATACACAGCACTCTGCAGGGAGACAAGAAAAGAGTCTGGGTTGAAAGCCGAGGAGAGAATTCAAATGTGGGGCTTTCCACACTAACCCCAAATGCACCAACCCAGGCATAATTATGTTAAAGGAGATCCTCCTTCATAATTTCTGTGATCTAGTAATGGTAAATCTCATGATAACCAGGTGAAAATAGAGGGATTTTTAGTAGTGTGCCCACTCATTGTCCCACAGACTGTTTAGCAGAGGGTTTGGGGGGGTTAGAGGCTACAGGCTATTCAGAAATACACCTGTTTTTATTCCTGGAGTTTTGAATCTCACCTTAAGCTCATTCACACTTCTGGCTTCTGTACAAGCCTGCAACAAGTTCCTCTGCATAATTACATTTTTGATTAAAAAATAATTTTTTTTTTAATCTAAACCTGCAGACTGATGGTGATGTTCTTCACTTCCTATCTTCTACTAAATGGAAAGCAAATGTTTCTGTTTACTTTCTCCATAACACTCCATTTCTACAAGCCTCTGCCAGCTGTCTCTTTTTCAGCTTCTCTTTTTGTAGCTACCATATGATACACACCTTTCTCGTCATCACTGATCACTATCCTCTTCACCATTCCTGATGCCCTGTTGTGTGCAGATCTGCAAGATTCTAAAGAAATGAGCTCAAGGGATTTGCATATAATTAAAATGTGATTTTTCTGATTTACAGTTTAGTCTTTGCTAACTAATTTTCTGTCTCTGTTGGCTTTTTAGACTGCTGACAGCTGTGGTCATATTTTCAAAGAGTGACTCCAGGAGCTCTCTCCTGAATTGACAATACCACTTTTAGAGCCTCTTATTGCTTATGAACATAAGAACTACATTTTTTTTTTCACCAGATGCCTTACTTCACCTGTGAAAATCATATATTCAGATACAAAACTTAAACCTCTTTCTCAAAAAATAATTTCTTTGCTTGTTGCAGAAGCAGGGTGCTTGGTTGGAAGCACACCTGAGCAGAGGTATCCACGTGGCGCACATTTTGTACTCTATGACCATTGATAGGGGTTCTCTGCTGGTAGTAAGAGACCTGTGACACCTACCTGGAATTAATCACTGTGTTAGGAAACTACATAATGAGTACCAAGTGTCTTCAGCTGACTATAGGGATGGGAGGGGGTAGGCATGTGTGAGAGGATGGAGACATGTTGGGGTAGAGCAGAGAATCACAAAATATCTCGAGTTGGAAGGGTCCCATGTGGATTAATTACAGGAATAGCAGCAGCAGATACTGAGCACAAACTCAAGGTTGATTAAAAATGCTCAGGAAGGGAGATGGAGGGAAGACATGTGGTGAGCCTCTGGTCTCTTCCTTACCTTGTACTCATCCCTGTTGCCTCATGAAACTGTGCTTCTTGTGTTTCCTTCCCCACAAACAAACCCCCCATCCTTCCAGAGCCCCCCACAGGCAGCTGCATCCTCACTCCCTGCGAACCCTCACCCTGCCTAATGACCACTCATCTAAATCCCTCACCTTCCCATCCCCTTTAAACTTGAAGAGGTGTTTTTCCATAGGATCTGATCAAAATTAAGTACAGCTGTGATTTGCTTGAGTGTGGGGTTGGTTGTCACATCCACTACAATCCACTTGCCCACCAAAACTTTTCCACAGATCCTCTGACCTCAGTCGGTCCCTTTCCAGGCTGCTGTTCATCCAGAGCTGCTGCTGCACTTCTTGGTGGATTTGCATTCTTGTCCTCTACCCCAAACTATCAATGTCCCTTTTCCTCACCCCCAGGCCCCAAGGCACTGTGACTGGCAAAACCATACCTCTTGCCCAGGATCTCTCCATAGAAACAAAATCCCCTTCTGCTCATTGTGATGGCTTGGAAAGCCTGGTCATGACTGTTCTTATGAATAATCATTCTGGAAGAAATAGAAGTAGGAGAAAAAAGGAATGTGTCTGAAAGGAGATCTACAGGAGCTTCAGGACCAACGCCCTGGGCATCACCTGATGAGACCAATGGTGATGTCTCACAGTGCAACACAAAAGACTTGGACCTAAGCCTCTGCTCATGACTGCTTCCCAAATTGTAGTGGAACTTGGGCCAAACTCCAACTCTTTGGGCTGTAGGTGGGCTGATTAAAATTAGGAGTAAGTACCTACTAAAGGTCTTTACAGTTGGACTAAATTATCATTGTAGGCCCCTTCCAACTGAATCATTCTATTCTATTCCATTCCACTCTATTAATTTTGATTTTATTCTAAATGTTCAATGAAAGGCTTGTTTCAAATTCTCTGAAAATGAGTAGTCACTTCACCCTCAATTCCAGTCATGTTGGCAAACTTTAACAGACAAGGCAATGTTACTAATTCTTACCTTGGGGAAAATTTTCTTGGCACTCACCATTCTCTTGTCCTTCCAAATATCTCTGAAGTTTAGGCTGAAGAATTATGTTCTTCCAGACACGGGTTTCTCTCTGAGTGTGTGAGTGTCCATGCTTGTGTGTGTAGGAAACAGGATGAGTTATTGTGGCCTGATTTCTTAGCCAGATCACCAGCTCCATTTGCACAATCACTGTACATGTTTCCACAGGATTATACAACTCACTGGCCATTCCAACTCGGCTGCAATATTTGGCATGTTGATGGTTGACTCCTCCTTTTTCCCAAACATCCCAGAGACTGGCTTCACTCCACTGAAGCCAGTGGAATTGCAATAAAACAAAAAACAGTGTTGTGGAGCAGAAGAATCAAGCCCATCTGATGGTATTTCTTTAACAATCCGCTCATTTGGTAGAGTTCAGGTTCTGGCAAGTGACAACTCATAGATGGCTCATAAGTACCACAACATGACAAGTCAATACCCACTTCTCAACAGCAGCAGTGGGACTTGACATATACCTGTGGGCTTTTTTGATTTATCTAGTTTTGTGTGATAACAAGCCCAGAAGAGGAAAAAAACATTTCGTTAACACAAATATCCTGTTACAGGCAAAATACATCTTTACACGTGCACACAAATGTGAATCCCAGACCCTGTTCAAACCACCATGTTGCAGATAACATTTACCTCCTACTGAAACCTCTGGGCATGAAAAAGAGCACAGGAGAACCCATTCCAAGCTGGGAGAGTGCTGGGTTCCTGCCTCCTCTCCACACAGCCCTCATCTGATGGCAAGAAAACGAGTGTAATAGTACAGAGGGGGTTTAGCTGAGCAAACAAGCAGCACTTCAGCACGGCTTTGTTGTGTTTACCAGTGCCAGGGCAATTTTCAAGAGCACTTCAAAACAGTAGGATGAGCCTCAGGTCAATGCAGCTGATTTCTGATAGATAACTTTTATGTCTCTCTCCTTTCCAGGGGAGGAGCTGCAGAGGGAGCCAGTGACAAAGAGCCAAGGTCTGTAAGGTTTTCCCGAGAGCATGTAACAAATGTAGGCAAACATGAAGTGGAAGACTATAAATCAGGATCCAAAAGGATGCACTGTCCACAGCAGCAGCTCTGAACCTTCAACAAGACATTTTTCGAGCAAGGTTTTGGAATTTTGGTGGGCTCTGACCTGCAGTTTTCACTTCCAAAATAACTTGACTTTTCTAAAGTGGTAATTTCATTTTCATGATAATGCTAAACTCAAGCCACATGTGCTTTAATTTAAAGCAGGACTCAGGCAGTGGACCCTGCCAAGAAACAGTAGAGAAACATGCTTATTCTACTAGTTTGCTTGAGGCGTTCAGCATTTTTGAATGCCTAGGCAGAAATATAGTTTTTAAATAAGCCAATCCCAGAGAGAGAGAGAGAGAGAGGAAGAGTGAGAGCAGAAGAGGGAGGGAGGGATAGAAGAAGACTGCAGTACATTTTTGCATTAAGCTTTTGTTGCATTGGCTGGTTAAATAAGAACCGACGAGCTGGCAACAGAGGAAATGTTATTTATTGCCTTCACTGGCTATTTTTTTTTACAGAAAGGTGTTGTCCAGACCCCTTCTCTTTTACAGACAAAAACTGGCTTGTTAAACTTCATCATGGCAATGGCTATTGGATTGCTTTAAATACACATTTGGTGGTTGCAGAGCTCTTTCTACTAATTAAATCCCAGGGAGAGATATGTTTACAGTCCTTCTGGTGGCATTTTTAGGATTATTTTAAAGTCTCCTGTGAGCTTCAGGAAAGCAACCTTGTCTTTTACTTAGTCAGAGGAATAGAGAGAGACAAAGAAGAAGAAAAGAGACAAGAATGAGTGGACAGGGAGGGTGAAAATTTTCCCCCCTCCTCCAGAAAGCCAGATGACCGAGCTCTTGGATTTTGGGGCACTTTGTGTGGGGTGAGAAGCCAGCTTCTCCCCCCCATGAAAGTGCCTTCTGACTCTTTTAGTTTTCAGTAGGAAAAAAAAATTCCCCAGTTCTCAAACCGCATCACCAAGGCAAGGAAAGTGTTCATTCACGGTAGAGCAAATTATACAGCCCTGGGCGGATAAAGTCAAATGTTTCACAGTTCAATCTTGAATTTTAGTGACTTCTACTGGATCCTTTTATTTGTCAGGCTGCCCTAATTTTAGATGTTCACAAAAGAGACGTAGGTGCTTGACATGAGGTACCAATGGTTGCAAAACCCAAAAAAGCCACCAATCCTCCCCGCCTCCCAAACTGATTGACTGCTAGTGAAAACATGTTTCATTTCACTGGCTTCCAGACACTTATACTAGAGATGCTCTTGACTTGTGCCTCTTGGAGATTTTCGAAATCTAAATGTGCACAGTTAATAATTACAGGAATTGGGAATGGGAATGGCAATATCCACTGCTTTGTTACTGTCCCAGCTGTCTGTATCTACCCCAGAGTGGCCTGGGACTGTGCAGATGATACAGAGCTCATGGTACAGGGATGATAATTGGACACCTGTGCTAGCAGATATTGGCCAAATATGCTCATTTTAAGCAGTCCCATTCTGGTGGCATTGATGTGACCCTTCTCTTCTGTGGCACACAGGTAGGGCCTTAATCCTTCAGTCAGGGTTTCCTCCTCTGATTCCCTCAGCCCTGTCCCCAAATGTCTCCAGGTTAATCCTGAGCTTTCTGATCAGTGTTACTGTCCCTATAAGTGTCCCTAAACTGGGATCTAGCCTTTTCCAGCCAAGAAATCTTCCCAGCATACCAACTTCACAGTGCAGCATCAATTTTCTCTTCCCATAGTGTCCGGCCACGTCTGAAGTGGAAGTGGGATCAGCATGACAGATGTGGCTGGGTTCAGGCAAAAGCCCTGACAGACTCCAGGTGCCTGCTGTCACAAGTAAAAAAAAACCCCACCCTCATAGGTAAAACCCCAGTGATCCACACTTATCTACTCAGGACAAGTTTTTTAAATCCCTTGAAATAATAACTGGTGTTCTCAAACAAAGTGTGGTTTTGATCTTAAAGAAAATAAAAGGTGTTCTAACAAAGAATTTCTAATTTTGAAAGGCTGAAAGCTGCTTTTCAAACAATTCTTCCCTGGCCCTGGAACGGGCAGCCCTAAGACTGGTTGTTTTATGGTGAAATATCTTCAGTAAGAAGTATTTAGAAAAGGAACCACAATGCCTCAAGACAGACATGATTCAGTGATTTCCCAAAACAGGGATTTAAAATAAATATTGCATTACATCTTTCTGGTTTTGTTTTTATAAGCCATCAGTAACATACATGTAGCAGCTTCCAGGAAGGATGTACAGGTAGTGAATTATCCATAAGAAATGACCAGGGGCTGAAAGCTCAAAGCTTCCCTCTTTCCTTGAATTACCTGGCTGGCAGGCTATAACAAACATACATGCCACCCACACACTGTTTTGAAAGAACATTATTAAGGTTGCAAATCAATTCTTAACTCAAAAATGAACCTTAAATCATTTTCCTTGTGTGTATGAATTATATAAGTCTTTAATTAAATGAACAGCTAGTATGTTTTCCACCACCTCATTCAGGGTGGATGGTGCTCTCCTAATTCAATATTTTGTTCTCTGCTTATTATCTGAAGTGTGACCCCAGGCCTTATTTACAGTAAAAATCTCATTCTGAAGACAGAATTATTAATTTCCTTGTGGCTTCTCCTGTGGGGCTCATCACCACAAAATCCAAGGGACTCACAAACATTCACTCATCTCTTCCCAAAACAGAGGAGGGGGTGCTGTTGTCCTTGCTGATCTGTCAGAGAAGCAAAGCACAGGGTGATGGAAAATGGGATTTAGAGGGACACAGTATGAGACACATGCCCTGATCTTGGGTGCAGCTGGGAATGACAGCTGCTGCCGCAAGTCAGAATCCATGATCTTATCAGATACCTGGAAGATGAGAAATGTAAAGTTAACGAATTGGAGGAAGAGTTTGGCTTCAGTGACCAAAGATGGGTTAAACAAACACCAGGATAAAAGTGAATCCAACTCAGCTTATTTAACCAAGAGACCATCCATTCTTGTCTTGCAGCCTTCATTTTCTCATCTTCTCTGACCCATTTTGTGCTTTGAAAGCACTGAGAGAGCAGGATTGAAAATGTCTCCTTCATTCAGGATGTCAGGTCCCGGAGCAGACCCTCCTTGCATTGAGTGAGGCAGAGGGCAGTGAGAAATGTAGGAAGTCCTTGAGCCAATAAAATCTGTATGAACACCACCTAGACACAAGAAACCAAACTGAGTTGCACAAGCACTCTTAAATTCAGTGATTTCTAATCTTTGCATCGTCCTGTCGTTAACATTTAGGGTTTTATTTCCTAGGTTTTTAAGAAGCCAGTCTGAAAAAATCGACTTGGCTGAAGGAATTATGGTCCTGGCACCCACAGGGGCCATCAGCAGGGCTGGAGCCTCTCTAACACCCTCTTGGACTTCTTCACTTGAGATAACAGAAGAATTGGGCAGAAGAAGGCTTTGGAGAAGTTGCTTAACATCTTTAAAACTGTGTGAATTGTGGTTTTTCAAAAGCCTGAAACATCGCCAATTCTGGGCAGATTCTCACAGGGAATGCAAAAGACTCATCTCAACCACAGCAGCCAGCCAGCTGTAAAAGTTGAGATTCCCATTAGAAATCAAAGACAATTGTGTCCATAACTTAATGCCAAAAAATAATTTAGTCTTCTTGCAAATGGCTATTTCACCCTAAATTTCTTCCCTCCAATAAGGAAAAAAAAAAATCAAATATAAACAACCAAAATGGAAAATTTTGGTCCCAACACAGAATCTTAGGCAAGACACAAATAATTGGACATTAAGTGTTTTAACAGTGTTTGTTGGGTAATCCTAAGAGTTATTGTGACAGAGAATGCTTATAAGTTTTGCTTTCATTTAGAATGAGGACATAACCTGAGAGATGACATGTCACCAGAAGTTATCTTTTACCTGTGCTTTGTTTGCTTGAAGCAATAGAGATGAATCAGAAAATGTGATCTGTTTATCAGTTGGTTCAGTATCTCTGCTTGGCTTTGTAGTACTTTGACTTCTCTGGCTAACATGTTGAGAGGCAACAAAAAACTCAGATCGTTACTACATCTATTCCCAATCCCACTCCTGGATGAGACCTTGAATCAGCCAATTCCTTTATGGTTTCTAGATAATTGGTTTAATTTTCAGAGGTGTGAAAAGATTACGATTCCCCCACATTTGACTAGCACGACTGGAAAACTTCTCATCTCTGCTGCTCGAATAGAAGCTGAGTTGCTGAACTGGAAATGCTGCGACCGAGAATGTTTGACCTTGCTCTTGAGATGTTCAAGGCATTATCTTGTCTAAGCTGTGCAATAGCCAATGAGAAATTTAAGTACTTTTTGGTGCCTGGCCAGGTAGCTCTGTGGTACATCAGGGTTCATTTATTGTTGGTTGTTGTCACCAGGATTCTTTCTAAAGAGCAAATGTCACCTGCTGTAGCACACTGAGGACAGATCAGTCCACGCACGCCCAGGCGTGGCACCTCCCTTACCCCGTCAGCCGCCTGCCAAAATCACCATACAAATGAGACCTACCCTGCACACAGCAGACAGAGCAGGGAGCAGAGGAGTGCCAGGGAGGTATTTGCAGGTGGAAAAGGTTAACATCTCCCTGTGGGGTCCTGTTGCTCCTTTCTGAACACAGTGCTCAATCCTGGCACAGGCTGGGGTGCCTGTGCTGGATTTCTCTGCAGCCAGAGGGGTGGCTTTCCCAAACCTGTGTGCAGAGCCAGCATGGGAGTCACCGGGGAATGGCTTTGGAGTGAGTGGCTGGAGAGCCCCAGGTTGACCATTTGGGTATTACTTTCATTTACACTCTTCTCATATGCCCGCTGATTATTATTGGATGTGTAAAGTATGTTGTTGGCTGCAACTGGCTGGTAATTGGGTGGGGTTCAGAGAGCATTTTTTAAAGAAATCTTTTGGTATTTTGTGACAGAAATTAAAATTTGTTACAAAATCCCTTTTTTTTATCTCTGTAAAAAAACCACTCCCAAATTCAGATTAAACACATCAAGTGTTCTGAATATTTTCCCCGTGATGCAGTTTGCCAAAGCATCTGAATTTTGAGCAGTAATGGGTTTTTTCTCTCCCATGTTTTCAAATGGAAGCAAAGCAAAAAAAAAATAAAATTGATCTCCTAGTACTAGCTGGGAGATCATTTAGATAGATGCTCTGTCAACAACATCCATAGAATTTATCCCCTAGGGTGTTGTATCTGTGTTTCTCAAGCTCTACAGTATCATAGCTTGCCGTATCCTTTGGAAAAACCATAGGTAGACCACTGAATTAATCAAGTTTACTTGATTTTTGCCCACTGGAACTGGAATAAACAAAACAAGTACTAATGTCTAAACCAGAACAACTGCATGTCTCTCTGATGGATTAGGAAAGCCAAGAAGTACGTTTTTTTTTAAGCAAGAACAATGGAGAGCTGACATTGCAAAAGGCCTGATAAATGATACTATATTGTTTTCTTTTCAGTGCTTTCCACCATTGCCCACTTGCTTCAAGCCCAAAAGACCAGTTCCAGAAAAGGAAATCTTGATGTTAGTGAATGCAACATCTTCCAGTGGAGTTCAGTGATTTATTTGGTTGCTCTGTCATTAAAACCCCTCAGTCTGGATGTCACGTTCTGTGAAGAGCCTTAGTAGACAGATTATTTGTGAGGAGAATCATTCACGGTAGTAAAGAGCGAACCTGTGCTAGCAGTGGAATATTTAAGTCATCTAGGCACCCAACAATTTGTTTCCCAGTCATCAGAATTGAATCTGCCAGGATGTACTCCTGCAAAGTAATGGAATAATAAAAAAAAAAGACCTCACTGTTTTAATACATGGTTGTAAGCAACCAATAAAATAGTCCATTTTCCCTACCTCTGAAACACTTGCAAGTTTAGCTCTGTAAAGGTTAAATAATTGGTTTAACCTGATCCCTCTATGACTCTCCTCTACCTTGTGGGAAAACTCCTGTAAGCTTATTGTAAACATAATTATGCTGTGTGGGCTTTTCATTAATCTAGCAAAAAAACCACAAGATGACATGCATCAGACTGGGTTTTTTTCTCTTTCTGGAACTTGCCTCTACTTGCAGTTGCAGCAAGATGCTTATTTGTATAGTCTGAGCTTTTTTGCAAATGTACCATGAACTAAATCTTCTCTGTTTTTCACATTCTGCGAATTAAACAGGAGGAGTCCCAGGATTAATAATAATACTGAGTTTAATACAGACCCCCCTCTGCAGCCATTACACGATGGACAGAAACCTCTCACCCCCCTGTTCCTGGGCTTTGTTGGCAGGTCAAGCAGTAATATATGAGGTGAGAATGTGAAATACAAAGAGTGGAAGTTACTTTCAGCAATAACGCTGAGCCAAGGGACACATTGCACGGTGTCTTGGTGGCAGGGTAGCCTCCTGATTTACGTACAGTTTGCAAGCTCCCAGATGAGGATCCTCTACCTTGCATGTGGCAGGCAGTTGCATTCCCACACTGATGCCAAGAGACCCAAAATTACTACCCCAGAGGCATCTGAGCACCCAGTCGAGGTTACTCTGCAGGGAAGCCATGGGACATCTGGGAGCCATTGGCTTCTCCGCCTCCTAAGGACTTTTGGAGAGTACTTTCTGCTTTCTAAAGTATGTGATAAGTAACTGGTGGTTCTTTGGGGATTTGGGGTCAAGATATTTGGAAAGGAGTGGTTTATTGTGCTGGGTTTGTGGAGGGTAGCATGGACTTTTAGGGTGTGTTCATTAAATACAGGTTAAATCCAAGAATATCCTGGTTTGCACATATCTGCAGGCTAGTTGGGCTGTCTTCCTCGGCTTTCTCCTTTTCCTGTCAACCACACAGGGTTATCCCAATAGCTCAATCTCTCCCACGTTCCAGCAGTTGCATGTTGTAGAGTAGCTGACAAAAGACCAGGGCTGGAAACCACCCATCCCCCTTCACTGTCTTAATCTATTAGGAAAAAACCAAAAGATGGTAACATTTGTTTGGTTGCCTAAAAGGACATTTAGGGACACAAAAGGATAACATGGTAAAAAGAGCTTTAAATAGACCTGTGACCTATGGCTCTAAACTGAAAGAGTGTAAATATGGAATGGCTATTAGGAAGAAATTCTTTACTGTGAGAGTTGTGAGATACTGGCACAGGTTGGGCACAGAAGCTGTGGATGCCCATTCCCTGGAATTGTTCAAGACCAGGTTGGGTGGAGCTTTGAGTGGAAGGTGTCTCTGTCCAGAACAAGTGGTAGGAACGAGATGAGGTGTAAGGTCCCTTCCATCCCAAACTGTTCTGTGATTCCATGATTCTATAATATACTGAAATAATGGGTACAGATTCTTTTTCCTCTCCGAAGAGAAGGTGCAGCCAGTGCTGGAATATGCATTACAAAGTGAGTTTGTTAGCATGGCTTTCACGGACAGCAGGACTCCAGCATGGTTGTGCATGAAGCAGCTCTGATCCCAAAGAGCAAGGGGCTCTCTGACAGCAGCCCAGCACTTCCAGCACACTTAGGGATCTAACAAAGCTGCTCGCCTTTCAAATCCAGGCTGGCTCCTCTCCAGCTGAGCAACTGCAGCTTTGTCTGCAGAGGCCAGTGCAGAAAACCCCACAGCTGGTGCTCCTGGGGTGGAAGCAGGGACAGGAGCCACCTTGTTCACAGAACCCAACAAGACACATAATCCAGGTCAGCTGCTCAGGATACAACGGCACAGATGCTGCTTCCAACCCTACATCACTGAAGTCTCGGTGAAAAGCAGAAAATAAACTCTAAAAATATTCTTTTTTTTAATCCCACGTTTGGGATTCAGAGGTTGGGCTGTGGTTGGTATTGAAACAAGGTCCATATCATCGTCTATTGACAAGTAAGGAGACTACACAGGCTTCGAGTCTGCCAACACTGCTGCAGCCCAGGTGGATAATGTGGGGGCAGGAAACCATGCACTTCAGGACCTTGTTCTGCAAATCAGGGTATTTAGGTCTCCCATCACATCCTAAAACCAGGTGACTCTGTGGGCCAGAGTTGTTAAGTGGGAATTACAGTGCCTGTGAAACAGCACGAGAGGAAAAATTGCTGTTGGGGATTTTTTTTAGAAGAAATCTTGCCAAACCAAACTAAACTCTTTTTCTGGCACGGCAACAGACCTTTTGGATAAGGGAGAAGCATAGATGTTTTATCTTGCCTCTAATAAGCTTTTGATATTGTTTTAAACACTATTCTTTGGATCAAGTCAAAGGGATAATAAATGGGAGAGAAGAAATTGCTGAGAAGCTAAAGGTTGCCAATACTATACTCTCTACTGAGAAATATATCAAGAGCAGAGTTTTGTAGTAGTCTCCTGTGGTAATATTCAATCCCCTCATGAATTAATTGGTGATAGAGGAGAGAGAAAACTCGTTAAGTACAAGGTTGATAAATTATGCAGGCATCCAAAAGTGAATTCTGAAAATATATTCAGGGACAGAGTAGAATTAAAATAATTTTCATTAAATAAAGAAATGACTGGTAAAATGTAGGATGCTATTTGACAAGGACAGTAGGGAATCTTATTAATAAAATGTGATATACTCCTGCTCTACTTGGTTTGGCTAAATTTAAATTGAATTATTCTGTTCAATTTAAGAGAGATGTACTCCAGTGGCAGAAGACACACAAAAGTCCAACAAGAACAGAGGCTAGAAAGGCTAGAAAACAAGACCTGCAAGTGGAAGGAACTAGGATTATGTAGACTTTCATTACAGAAGATTGCAGGGAGATATGATACTGTTTATCACATATGTGAAATTAAGAGTTAAGAGGTAAGGAATAAAATATCCTCATGTCCTAGTGCAGGTAGAACAAGAAGTAATAGGTTTAAATTGCAACAAGAAAGATTTAGGATAGCCTGTGGGAAAAAATGTAAACATAAATGTAATTAAGTGCTGAGATGGATTGTTTTGCAAGGCTGTGGAATCTCCAGCACAGGAGGTGTTCAAGAACAGGTAAAACAAGCATTTGTTGGGAATAATACACCTATCACTTACCTAAGGATGGTTTCCCACAACAGACTAGATGACTTTCCAAGGCTCCCTCCATCCTTTTACAATTTCGAGTGGGGAATAGGGTGTAATGTGTTCATTAGAGCACTGTAAATATGGAGCAGAGCTGTAAGAACATCCTTATTTCTACTCCTAACATGTGACTTGATTAAAATACTCATTTTTCCACAATAATCTTCCTTAACTTTTAACTGCTTATCCTCTGAGTTATTGCATTGTACTTTTAAGTACCTTTGATTCAAAAATTTCTTCTGTGCAGGTGTTCATATAGCCAATTATATGGGTCAATAAGATATCAGGTAGGGTATAAAATAACATGAGGTTAGCAGAAGATGATCATCATTCCTTAAAATCCCCACTATCCTGAATAAAAATTTTATATGAAGACTAAGGACTTCTGTATTTCCTTCCCTTTTAAGAGAGCTTTTCCATTAAAATATTCCAGTTGAGAAGAGCAGCTTTAGCTCCTTGATAATACTGTTCATGTCTTATTGCTTAGTCTTACAGTCTCTCCTTGAAAATTCAACTTATTACATAGAGAACACTTGAAAATTTCATTGTGCTGCAGCAGCAAAGTCAATATCATAAGTACAAAGAAGATTCAGCCCACAAGCCAGGACAAAACCATGACAGAGTACCCCAGGATTTTTGTAGACCTTGGCAGAAGTAGGGAATGTAAAAGGCTGTGCAATTTTTTGACATTAACCAGGACGTGACTTTAGTACCGTGTATATATATTTTTATATATAGGTAGAGATGCCTTAGTTGAACATTGGTATCTGACCATGTTCCTCGGATGAACCGAGTATGGTCCTTCTCTGTGTGATCTGGAGTTCATGTCATAAATGAAATTCCTCTCTTCTTGAGGACTGCTTGCATATTTGAGTGACTGATTACTGTGCAAACAGAAAGAGATGTCCTGCCCCGAGCAGTTATGAGGAGTGACTCTGAGGAGCAGGGTGGATGCCAAACACATTGTTCTGCAGATCTTTTCCCTGCTTTCTTTTCATTTTGGATGCGGTACTGGTAGATTATACTTAGCATGTATTTTTGAAACTAATTAAGTTTGACTGCTTACTATGTATCTAAAAAGGCAAATGTCTAATTTCCACTTTTTAATATTTTGATTTCATATTTTCCTTAGCAGATTGCTAGTGAAAGCACTTTAACTAGAAAGACTATGACATATCATCCCAAGAAATAAAGATGAGGGTGATTTTTTTCCCCCACATTTGCAGCACTTTTTTCCATACACTTCTTTGGATTGAAAAGCCTCATCTTTGGGACACATACCACGGCAGAAGGATAAACCAAAATCTTCCTTGGCTGTTCTCACAGCATGTTGCAGGAATCCCCTATATCCTTCGGGACAGAGCAGAAAGCACAAAAACAACATTTCAAAGGAAATAAATCCTGCAGAATGTACTACCCCAAAATGAACCTCACCTAGAGTGTCTTCCTGGACCTTAGAGGTGTTCAGTTGCTGTTTTTCATAAGCACCACTTTGATGCCCCCTGTTTTGCCTTAGGTATTGGCTGTAGATCCTGCTTTGGGATTGCTCTTTTAAGTCAGTGCAGTCACTTTCCACCAGCTTTACTGGTCACGGGCTCAGGCCCTATAAGAACAGATCCAGCTTTGGGAGGATTTCATTAAACCAGTGCACGTGGGTCCAGACCATCTCACCTGACTCTCAAGCCTGCAAAGGTGAGGTATGTAGGTAATTAGATCACGCTCCCTGATGCTGTCAATGCATTATTTCTCTTTTGTAGATGATTTAGGGAGCATTGAAGGAGAATACCTACATTCAGCACATCATGTGGGTAGGACGAACATACCTGTGTAATACCTGTGCAGCTGAAATGCCAGTTAGGAGCTGAGAGACATGGAACCACAGAATGGTTTGGTTTGAAAGGACCTTATTCCAACCCCCTACCACGGGCAGGGACACCTTCCACTAGACCAGGTTGCTCAAAGGCCCATCCAGCCTGGCCTGGAACACTTCCAGAGATGGGGCAGCGATCACTACGGATGCTACTGTGTCTTTGAAGTAGACTTAGAGGAATTCTCTGGAGGAACTTATAATGCTTTTGCTAGTCATGCAATATTTTATCACAGAAAGAAATTTTTCCCTAGTGCTGGATGCCTTTAAGAAATGACAGCCCCTGTGATTTTTTAATATTTACTATTTTGATTAGTTTAATACTTTAACAGATACAAGGAGGACCGAGAAGCAAAATGACATCCAACCATAGCCAGAGATGAAAGATGCTGTAATTTAAAATAAGAAATAGCCTCTCAGACCCATTGTCTTTAGCTTCTGTACTGCCTCTAAAGGCTTATCCTTTTGCAAAACCCTTGCCATAAATTAAATACCTTCTCCACCAACTGTGAGAAGGAAAAGATGATTTTGAAAGCTGTTCTCCACTAGAAGTCATAGAGAAAATGTGTATTCAAGCTGGACACAAGGTTGTGTAGGACAGGGACCAGGAGTCAAGTGCTTTGGGGCTGCAATATCTTGATGCTGATCTCGTCATCTCTATAATACATTGAACATTTTGAGCTAGAGAAAGGCAGCCTCTCTTTTTTTTAAATGAAAATGCTATAAAAATTAACTCTGATTTATAATAGTGACCCAGCACAGTTTTCTGATTAATAAAAAAGTCCTGTCTTCCTCTTACATATTGATTGCTCCCAAGAGTAAAACAATTGAATACTCCCTTATCATCAGGAGTGAAGTCATCTAAATTTTGTTTAAGGATGCTCATACTATTTGCCTCCAGATCCTTTGAACCAAAATCCTTCCTGGCTATTTAGCCTTTGCCTAAAACAATGCCTCCTTCAATTCTTATGCTGATGTCATCTGAGGCATTCAGGATGTGCTTTAAAAAACTTATGGATTAAACCTCACAATGACCCTAGAAAACAGAGAATTATTATGTTCCTGACTTGGTAGAGTGGGGAATTGAGATGGAGCAAAAAAAATCTCTTTACCCAAAAGAGAGCTACATACAGTCTTAGCAGTGCAAGGCCTTAGCAAACAGAGTCATTATTTGTTCTCTGTTCAAGTCCATGTTCTAGCAGTAATACAACACTTTCCCTCTCCTATGTAATACTTTCCCCTCTTCCTTCAACATCTGTCCTTGAACCTCCTGCCTTGTGTAAATGCATTATAATCCTTAGTTTCAGTATTTCATTCAAGTCTTCCCATAAACAGACACTTTCAAGAGTAAATAATTCCATTTTGAATCACCCCCTTTTGTATGTGAGTCATTCTTCCCATGTATCATATTTGCACTCAGATGCTTTGTGCTTTCCAGCTGAAAAGTACCTCTTGTCTCAGTAATTATTTAGGAATCAGTATCTGCTTTCTATATATTAGTGAGGGAAAACTTCCAGATATTCTCAGAAGCTTTCTTTCATTTTCATCACAGCCAATTCAATGGCAAATCTGATTTTTATTCATATAGAATAAGCATGTCAAGTTTCTAATCCCACTACAGTCTTTACTGCAACCTGACATTATGTGTTCAGTTTATCCCACATTTCCATTGTCTTCATAAAGCACTGAATCAGGGCTGAGAGAGATAGAGCTGAGATTTTGGAACAGGTTTTCATTGGCATAGAGTGAGGTGCCTAACCCGAGGCAGTTTGCATGCACAAAGTATCACGGCTGTTCAAAGTCTTTGGGGATTTGAAAGCCTCTTCCCAATGCCCAGTGCAGTAAAACAACCAGATCTGCGCTTACTTTGTGGGAAGTGTGTCTGGATGAGATGGCAGTGCAAAAGGAAGTGTGTGCTGTAAACTCACAGCTGAATTTGTTCCACAGCAGCTGCCCTGTGTACAGAAGCCTCTGAATTTATAGCAAAGGCAAGTAAATTCAGTGTGTTCACCACTCTGCTGTTTGCTGTGATCATACGAGATTGGACCTTACAGTTCAAAATTAAGCTCTTGCCATCCTGAGGACAAAGTCTGGGTATAAATACGATGTTTCCAGTGTCTACGTGAAACAGTACATCATGGTCCTTGCAATATTCTGTGAAATGATTGCCCCATGTCACATCTGTGTCCTGCTTTCTGCTTCGTTTTGTTTTTAAACCCAGGAAGAGAATTCACTTAAAGCTTGAAGTTTTGGGAAAAGAATAAGGATTTATCAAATTCACCAGAGGAATAGGATTCTTTTCCTGTAACCTGAAAGTTTATGTGGAATTTTGACGGCTAGAGGGGAAGTAATTTCTCTTTTCTTTTAAGCCTGTCTCTGATCTCAGGCATTGAAGCTTCAAGACTTTGGGCAGGTGAATGATGTCAGAGTCTATTCCAAGAGCACCCTGAGGTGACTGAAAGGACACTTGGCACACTCATGTCTACTTCCCCGTCAATATGAATGGAGCGTCCCCATATCCTCAGCTCAGGTTGGCCTGGGCGACTCAGCCCAAAAAATCCCTGATCCTCCAGTCACATGTGGGCAGGAAAGGCTGACTGTGGTAGTCAAGATTAAATAATTCTTCTACACCATTTGCCAGGTCCTGTTGGAACAAATGAAACAGAAAGAAGCCCCAAGTATGCCTGAATTAAGAACAGCAGGGTTCAGTATTTGGTACTCATTTGGAGGGAGGGGAAAGTGAAACAAGATAGCAGAGGCAGATATGCAAAAAATTGCCCTTGGCATCAAGGAGTCAACAGATAATGAAATGTAGCTCAGGAGAAATGTGGGCAGAGGGAATTTGCTCTAACTGATAGCTGGGATTAATTTGTGGTGTTGTGGTGTTCACACATCTGAGTCGACCTGACGGAAGTCTATGTCTCTCCATGCCTCAGTTGTAACCACACAACTGAGTCCTGTAAATGTGGATATCTGAGAAAGGTTATAATGGTGTTTCTAGAGCCTGTTGTTACTGTGTTCTGTGTTTGGCACCTGGAGGTAATACCTGGAGTTGGTACCGCCTTAGTTCAGGTGAGACAAGCCCAGTGTAGGCTGAATAAGGGAGTCAGTCCTCGCCCCAGTGCCAAGCAGAGTTTATGTCAAGGATTTGACTGATCAACAGCGATTTTTGGTTGATCCATTTCAATAAGTATCTTTTTCATCAGCAAGTCCTTCCTCTTCAAAGATTTCAGTGCTTTGCAGAAGTGTGTCCCTTTTGGTCACAATTAGGTGAAGGCAACCAATGTCTCTCCAGTGCTCATAGCTAGCGCTTGAGCTGTGCAAAAACTGGGCTGAAATCCATGCTCTGCCCACTTCACAATTAAGATTTGAACCTGCACTTTCCTATTTCTCTGGAAAGTTTCCTAACCATTTAATTGCATTTTTTAATTCTTTTTTTTCTTCACTAAAGCATTATATCTGCCTAGCCTGAGTTAGTGCCCTGCTGCTAAAGTACCTGTGTGCATGTTAGCCTTCCTACAACAACAGCTGCTCCTATGGCCAGTGGGAAACAAACAAACAAAGAAACCCTTAAGCACAAAAAGAGAAAAGACTGAAGGATTTCATAAAAGTGACCCAATGAACTGCATGAATCCAGACAAGTTCTAGTCCCTACTTTGAGGTCTGGAGGGGAATTGAAATCTGCAGAAGAGACACTGTCATGACAGCTGGGATTCCCCACAGACGGAGCGAAGGTGCAGGGTATGGATCTCATCAAAGCCAGGCACAACCGGGAGCCTCTTTGCTTTGTGTTCATTCATGCCTTGCCAGTTCTGCTCACTTTGATGATAAAATTCCTTCTCGCTGCAATTTCAAGGAAATGGGGACAAAACACACAAAATACTCTGGAAAATACCGCTAAGGCTTTTAGAACAATTTTCTGTTAAGGAGGCAGTGTTTTGTCTCTAAGAGGGATTTGCAGTGTTTCAACCAACACTGAATAGGCAACTAAACCAACCTGTCACTAAAAGTAAAACGTTGACTCATGTTGACATTTGAGCCAAAACTCGTAACAGGCCTTGGGAAGAACAGCTAAGATCTCCTACATCTGCTTCCTATCTGGAGGTAGAGTTTATTAACATTTGCTTGACTTTTGACTATGATAAAAAAAAGATGAATTAGCACAAAAAATATAAACTTGAGTTAAAAATCACAAGTCTCCTTATATTTATAGTGTCTCTCACAGAGAAATAAATTCTTGATAAAACTGTCAATATTTCCACAGAATCACAATGCTCATTCTTTAAACCTTTATTAATCCCATTCTAAGAAGGAAAGAATGCAAAGCATTCTGAGTGTTAAGTGTGGTGAGCTGGGGAAATGCTAAGAATTCTGCTCCAGTAATATTCACTGTTTGCAACAGCTAAAATAACAACACCCAAACTCATGGACAAATCTGACATGGAGACAACTTTCCTGGCCCTGTAACTGATGATGCAGAGGACTGTAAGTTCTGAGGGCTGCAGATGATGCATGGCAGCTGGCTTGAGGAGACAAGCTAAGAATATTAAAACCTGAAATACACATAACAAGTGACAAGCTGATCAGTCTTCCATAAAACTTAACACAGTTCTCCGAGGAAGAGTTATGGTCTTTAGGAAAACATCTCTCTAAGACATCTGCCAGGGAAAAAAATAAAGAACAGCCATTTCCACCAGGTTTTTTTGGAGGTTAGAAAATACAGCACATTTACTAAATCCTGGAATACATGACCACACAATGGTAACAAACTCTGAGCCTTAGTTTCCCAAACTCTGTTGGAGGTGACTGAGACTCATTTCCAAAGCTTTCAGCTGGGATGTTTTATTTAATGGGTTTTGTTGTGTGGGAACTGATTAAGACCAGTGATATGATAAGGTCTGCCACTTAATTGGGGAATGGTTTGACTTAATGAATTTGAGCTCAGCCACTGCCAAGTGCTATCAGAGGGTGAAATCAATGTATCAAAAAGCCCTGCCAAACGTTGTGTTATGGAAATGGGTGGCAGGATCTGGCTGGATCAGAGTCTGATGGACCAAATGTGAGAATCACATGGTGAGGCTTTGTGGTTGGCATTATGCAGAGAGTCAGTCTAGGTGATCTGAATGGTGCCTCCTGGCCCCAGCAGATATTAAACCAAGGGATGTTTTGATCTCTGTGTTGTTTAAAACTTACTCCTTGTGTCTGTTTTCACACCATAAGTGCAAGGCATCCACTTGCACTTATATTTGTGAGCTCTTAGCTGCTCTAATCAAAATCCTGCAAATGTTGTCTTTGGGAATGGGGCTAAATATATTCATAAACTTTTGCAGGAGCAGGCATTAATCAGAGCAACCCTTTCTAAAAGGACTGCATTTAATTAAATTAATTATGTTTCTTTGTATTTAATTAATTCCATGCTTCAGGGTTTCCACTGGAGGCCTAGAGAGGCCAGGAAGATTTTTTTTCCCACCTTTGATGAACAACTTGGCTGCTGATTTTTGGTGTTTATTTTTTCCCTATTTTGCTCAGATTCGTCACAGATTGGCGGCACTCTTACATGGGACATGAGGTCAGGTGCACTGCTGCTTCCCTCTTGATTTCTTTTTGCTCCTGTGCTCAGGTTTAAATCACTAATCAGTTAAAGGGCCAGGAAAATCTTCTCCATGTCAGATTTGCAGCAATTTTGTACATTGGGTGGATTGCTTGGGCATTTCCACCTGGCCAGTGTCCTGCAACTGAAGGTGCCAAAATCAGTGGTGATGACTTGAGTCTGTTCTGGACTCATCATGTGCAATACTGTGATTTTAAGGTTGTTTTGCTTTCTTGAGCTATAGATCTATTTTTAAAAATTTTTTTTCTGGGTGTTGGGCAATGTAGCCAATGATGTTTGGATTTGTGCAGAGAAAAGGCCCTTGGGGGACCTCCCAGGCTTAGCATCTGTTACATCTTTGCTCACAGGGGAGTAGATTCTGTTACCTAGGTGATGTTCTCCAGTCTGACAACCCTGAGTTAGCTGAGCATGAAGTCAGAGCTTGAAATTGCTTTATACTCATAATTCTTGGGAAAAATGCATCTAACAAAAGACAAACTACACAAATGACAACTAGCCACAAGTTTAAAGCAATTCTAATGCTGGGCTCAATAAAGATGGGTGATATATTTTAGAAATTATATCCTCCCATTGCAGTTTATAGCAGCCACCATCCTGTTAAGGGTTTTAACATTGATCCATGGGGCAGAGCTGTCCCTGGCTGCAGAGGGAGAATTCAGAGCAGAGCCAGGGATGGAGGGTGGGCTCTCCTTATGGCTGGCATGAGAACAAGCAGGAGAACATTGCTTGTCCTCCCTCCATGCGTCAGGGCTGTATCTGAGTGCTCAGCCTGAAAGAAAACCTTGTGATGATAGCTGGGGTAACAAGGTACCCAGGCACGGACAGGGATTTGTGGTGACCATAATTAATGGGGACTGTGACAAACTACTTTGTTCAGAAGGCACCCAAAAGCTGGTTTTGCAGTGGAGCTAATACATAGATAAAAAAACATGGCTTTATTTTTTTTTTTTTTTTTAAATAAAGCATGTTATTGATCAAAGAGTTTGTGTTTTCTGCTTTGCTTTTGGGTTTGGTTTGGTTTTTTGTTTTGAGGTTTTGTTTTTCTTTTTTTGCGATGTGCATCAACACAGGGACACGTTCTTCAGAAAGTCACAGAGGAAAGGTCAACATCCAAGACTACCTTGGACATTAATAACAGGCATGGGATTGCAGAAATGCCTTAAAATCTTCCTGGGTCTGTACAGGACAAAGCTTGGTTCCCACTGGGACAACTGAGACTAAAGCCAATGCCCTTAGACTGAGGAGCAGGGCCCTACTAGAGCCCAGACCAACGCTCTGATTGTTCAGGTAAGGGATGTAAGGAGAGAGCAGCAGAGCTCCTCAATAGTCCATCTTTCTGGGTTCCACCCTGTGGAAACCTTAATTTATCAGGCAGGTCTTGCTTTGGGTTGAGCCTGGGACCAGTGTCACTAAATCTTCCTTCTCAAAATCCTCCCACCTTCAGGTAGAGAGGATGACAGAAATGTTCTGACACAAATTCTCTGTGGTTCAGCTCACAAACTGGGCTGGAATTGCAAATGCTGTGATGAGGCTCAAGGCAGAGTGTTACGTTCCAGGGCTTGCTTGAGATCAAAGGCTGTGTCATTTTCTGCCAGAAATATTGGTCTGGGGAGGAAGGAAAATGATTGCTGTTACTGCATCATGTCAGGTGTGACTTGCAGGGCTTTGGTGTCCTTAGGGTTTCCTAGCCAAAAAACAACTTTCCTGGCTCAAGTGAATTTTCTGCAATAAGGGTAAGGAGAAAGATTTCTTACTTCCTGGGCTGAATTATGGAATTAATTTCCCCAGGAGTTAATGAACATCACTAAATTCACTGTTCCTCGGGTGAAATGCAAGACATCCACCTCTGTGGTACCTCCTCTGACGTGGGACTTGAAAACATTCATTGGGAAAGCAAAATCCGCTATTGCACAGCCATGTCTCCTGGGGAAGGAGTGACACAGAGCAGATGGCAAGCACCAGTCACACCTCTCGCTGGGCTCCTGGAAGGTGGCCACGCTTTACGGTGGGGAGCCCAACACAAAAACATTCAAACACAGCATCCCAGGGTCTGCCAGCCCAGCACCACCCCAGCTTCATACCAAAGCCACAAGGGGATTCTGCCTCAGTACCAGAACAGCTCTCACTCACAGCCTCAGCTTTTGCTGCTTTAAAACTTCAGAAGTTTTTCATTTGGTTGTTGCATTTTACTTTTTCCAATAAGTTTTAAAGGAAAAAAAATTATACAAGAAATTCCTTCCCTTTAACAAAGCTGTCTCCTTTTTTTGGATTTGCAGCTGAGGAAGGGTGTGTTCAAGGAAGAGAATGCCAGTTTGTTAGGAAAGCTTTTATTTAACAACCAAACCAAAAAAACCCCAACCAAAACAAAAGTCAACAAGCTCATGGGTAAACAGCCCAACACAACAAATCAGAAACTAAACAGTAATGTCAGTTAAACAAAAAAAGGATTATCATTCTTAAGTAAAAGCTACAGATAGAGCAAGCCAGATGCCAAACTGGTTTTATTACTCCTCTACTTTAGCATAACTAGGCAAATGTCAAAATACAGCATCTTGTCATTCGACAAAGTGAAATTCTACTAAATTGAATCAAATTGAACAGAGAGACGACTGTAGTTTAGACAGGCACTCCCTCCCCTTCTGACATTGTGGGCCTGCTTGGCAGAATGCTCAGGTTTCAAATGAAAGAAATGTGTTGGAATAGAGCAAATGATGAAAAAAATGTCCTTAACAGGAACTTCATTAATTAAAACCCAAGAGGCTGACAAGCCTTGAACTAATATTGTGCAGTGTTGGGGTGAAGGGTATATATTAGTCAGAGCTACAAGCCAGGTTTATCCCCTGCCCCTATTATCAGGGCTGGTGGAGGTTTCTACTGTAATTTAAACAGTATTCGCTGCTGGAAAAGAAAAGAAAAGAAACACAACATCAATAAAACTGAGCATGTTGTACTTCTGCTAACCTTAGGGCAGCGTGCAGCTCTCATCATTTATAAAAATCCAGCTATCAGTGTGAGGGTGTTATGCTGGGGCACATCACCAGAGTATCTCTCTAAAGTAGATTAGGCCCTAAAGCAGATTAGCCCCAGCCTGGCTTCACAGCCGTTGTCATGGACTTGTTGACTTCTGGCATTTGAAAATCCACCTTGGACAGGATCGTGTCTCAGTTTGTCCATGAGTTTTGAGTTTCTCTTAGCTTTCTAAAGCTAGATTTGACTTTAGGCTGGCCAAGAAGGAAGTTGGAGGGGGACCACCCAGAGGCCTTTCAAGCATCTTTCAGGCAATAGTAGAAGAGATGTTTGGGAAGAAGGGGTACAGCATTTCCTGAATATCACCGAATCAGCTACGTTGGAAAAGACCTTTGAGATAATTGAGTCCAACCTATGACCTAACACCACCTTGTCAACTACTGTCAGTACCTTGTGTTCCATAAGACCTATAAAGTAGATTTAAACTTCTGGTTTTTAGAGTTGTTCAGCCTGCCTTAATGCTGCATGGTATTTTTCATCATAAGAACCCGTGTTTGTTTGTCCCTGAATATTTATCTGAACTTTTTCCATGCCATGCATTGCCCTTCAAGCTGGATTTCTCTGGAAGTGTCATCAAAATATTTCATCCCCTTGCAAGTACAGAGCACAGAAAAAATATTTACTCCTGTCAAGCAAGACAAGGAGAGAGTGACTGGAGGGGAGTTTAGACCAGACAAGAACTTAGAAGTCTGATGAGAAATTAAAACAAGAACAATTAAAACAGGAACTCTGGGGTGAATTGGTTCAGGCTGTGTCCTGCTGGAACCTGAAAGCAAAGAGATGGAGAGACTGGTGGAAAGTCACATTATGTATCTGCATGAACCAGGCTTCGTGTCTCCTTCTGCAACCTTTGTCACTTTTAGCCTAATTTCAGCATGTGGTGATAACGAACTTTTGTGATAATGAAGCAGGAACAGCCATCTTTTCAATTGGGGGATATTTATTAATTTCATTGAGATCCTGTCATATTCACTGCCAGAAACAGTGATCCAAAAGCAGGTAAATACCACAACTGATTGGGAAATATGAAGTGGACATTTTTCACTGAGGACAATAGAAAGGAAAAGGCAGGAATTAGGGTTGGCACCTCACTCATTGTGCACTCCTGTGCAACAAAGCGAATGAAAGAAGCAGTAGACCTTATAAGTCTCCCATTGCACTGAGCATCTGTGGGATTAACATGAGGTAGTGAAAGAAGAAAAAAAATTAAAATTGCAATATTGCAAAGGAGATTCTAAAAGAAACTGTTTTTTCTATCTTTTCTTCTCAACTTTGGTTTTAAATTTAATGTAGATTTCAGATATAGAGGGAACATATTTTTAAACAAAACACTCAGCACTTGGAAATCTCATATTTTCATCAGGAACTAACAGACCTTCTTTTCTTTCCTTCTGCTGGTCAGTCCCAGCCAAAACCCAGAGTCCAAAACCCATGCTCAGTAAAGTATATGGAATAAAACAATACACATGTTAGAGAACCAAACAACTGGTAATAATCAGGCTATTGACATCAGGGGAGTGAAAGGAAAGGAGTTGGACCCATTTGCCAAAGAAAAAGGAAAACGTACCCAAGGCTATTGTAAAAAGAAGAAAAAAATTTATTTCTCTAAACAGAAATTGCATATGAATATAAAGGTCTCCTCAGGGCAGAGGTAACAGGCAGATGCCTCACTCGGGCTAACCACAGTTAGACAAATTTATCTCATTGACATTCACCTCCAGTTCTATGGCAGTTCCAGAAGCCATCGGGTGACTCCAAGTAACTTCTCCATCCATTAGTTTAGGCCATATGAACTTTGTGTCCAAATCTAAACACAGTTTATAGCCTATGCCTATTTCTATTTAAAACTTCCCTTAGTAGCAGAGAGCAAAACCGATTTATTTTTCTATTATTGTTATTATTATTATTATTATTATTATTATTATTATTATTATTATTATTATTATTATTATTATTATTAACAAGGTAAGATTCCAACTTTGTCTGACAAGTGAAGTTAAAGTTTTCTGCATGGGAATAGAGCAAAAAATTCTGGAATATTTCCTACATAAGTTCCTAGTGACTTCATATTTAAAGAAATTTTGAAAAATTGGAAGGCAAATCTCAAGTTACTGGAAATGGCTTTCAGTGAGAAATTCAATCTCACTCAAAATTCTTCATTCCATGGAGTTTATCAGAAAGGTAATTGAGGAGTGATGCAACTAGAGTCTGTGAAAATGTTCTAGAGGTGGAAAGCTTCAACACACAATTGGTAATTAATCAATCAACAAAGGGATAATGGGAATGGAAGCCCTAAAAATTACAAATAAAAATATGCCAATGGAAGTGATTATTCATAATTACAAACTACAAGGAAAGTAATGAAATTTTCACCTGAGGAGCTTTTCAAGGGGCTATAAAGTTGTCAAAGATATATTTTAAGCAGTGCAATATTATGGTTTTATCAAACAAAAATTATTGGAGTATTTAGCCAGGCTAGTTTGGATAATCTGATAGATGTATGTCCATATTAAATGACTTTTCTTCACCTTTCTGGCCTTGAATCTACTGACTAAATAAATCTACTGTGATATCCCCAGTTCCAGCCTTGAATATCTATGAAGTCACGGACCTAATCTTTGCAGAATGAGCACATGGCTGTGGTGCTTTGGCACAGCTGAGGGCGGTGAGGCACTGGAATAGGTTTGTCAGAGAAGTTGTAGAGATGCCCCATCCCTGGAAGTGTCCAAGGCCAGGCTGAACAGGACTCAGAGCAACCTGGTCAAGTGGAAGGTGTCCCTGCCCATGGCAGGGGGTTGGCACTGAGTGGTCTTTAAGGTCTCTTTTGACCCGGAACATTCAGTGGTTCTATGATTATAGTATTAACATTTGAAATAAGTTGCATTGTTCTAGTTTAAATGTTGATGCAGGATACGTGCAGCTCGTGTATGTGATGCCCCAAATGAGGTGAAAGGGGTTTCGACTGCTCGAGAAGGCTGTTAATGCTGTCAGCCGGTGCAGATCTTCCCTCTGAACTGAAACATGCAGAGCAAACTGCGATTTATCAGCATAAAAGAACTGCCAGGGGAGAAATTAAGATCTTCCCAGTCTCTCACGTGGAGCCTTTGAATTCAGGCTGTCTTCATAGAAGGAATATTAAGCGTTCTGAGGAGACTGCCTTACAGTCGTTCCCAGGCTTCTTTGAGGAGTAGCTGGCAGAAAAGATGGGAGGGAAACAGCAGAGAAAGGTGAAAGATAAAAGGAAAAGCTCGAAGTGAAGTGTTTCTCTTATTTAACTGACTAAAGTTCACCATCTGTGTAGAGCTGTGTTGAGAGCCAAGGAATTTGCATGTTACAGTGAACCATTTATGAGATACACAAATACGCATATAAATATATTACAGTAAATTTTCTTGTAGCTGGGGGGGTGGTTTACCATTAAAAGACCCTATATACACTGATGTTCATAACTTTAAATTAATCTCTTGCTATAAAGAATCAACAGGTTTCTAAAAATTCTGAGGATTCGTAGAATGTTTCTCAGGGTTACACGTAACATAATCTTTAGTATTTACTTGACGCTTTCATTTCACTTCCAAAATGGAGCTTTTCTTTTTCCCTCCAAATACTCCTACTATCACTTTTAGCAGCCTGAGTCTTAATTTTTTGTTTATTGGACTACACAATGTATAGTAGGATCAGACCAGGAAGAATATTACAGGTGAAAATTTTCCGCTTTATTATATAAAGTGACCTCCCTAATCCTTTCTGACACATAAAGAAAAAAATCCCCTGTAGGACCAGGTCACAACCTCTGTGGGTTTTCATGAAGCAATTCAGTTTTCAGCTTAACTTTGTGTGAAAGGCTTCAGATTTGCAGCACTGGAGTGAAGAACCTGGAGGCTCAGCTGCTGTGATCTAGTAGATCTTGGCAACAAAATGAAGTTCTGGACCCATCTGGTCACTTAATGGCAGTGTGTGGGTAGAGAGAGAAACAAGAGAAGATGCCCAGAGGTATCTTGCTCCTGTGCATTCTCTTGCAGTGTTTGTCAGTCCAACAGCATGTATAGCTCTAAATTATTCTGCACCCTCAACACCCACTCAGTCTTCAGCTAAACTCTCTGCATTTCCTGGAGGAAATGGTGATGGATGTTCAGTGCTGTTGAACTCAGTAATTCTTCTACTTTCTCCATGAGAATCAAGTTTTGGGGAGATAAAAAGTACAGAGGAGTCTGCCCTGGTCTTCAGTATGGAATGGATCAGGATCAGGATGAACCGAACAAAGTGGAGAAATGGTCTGAAAGAACTAATACCAGCACATGCAAAATTGCAGATTGAAGGATGAATAATCAACTGTACAAATACAAGATGAGGAAGTTTTATTGAAAAAGTTCAAGGAGTTACAGTGGCTCAGAGGCTGAGCACAGGTGCATCTATGCTGTCATGCTGTTGAGAGAAAAAAAGGCAAACACAAGACCACGAAGCCCCTCCTGCTCTCTTCAGTGTCACTATGTCCCCAGCTGATTACAGCATCCAGTTCTGACACGTCTCTTGGGGAAGAGCTTACACTGACCAGGATAGCAAAGAAACTCACCTGCAGAAGGGTGAATGGCTGGAAAACCTGGTCTGGGAGAAAAAATGAATGATTGCTTTTTAAGAACTCAATAAACCTTCAACAGCTCCTGAAGGTATCTTCCCTGTATTCCTGTTTACATGCATTGTCCATGGAACATGTTCCCTTTCCTACTTGAGCCACCACAGATGAACACATTTCCCTCTGCTCCCATCAGTGAAAACTCCCAGGGATGCAGAGTCCTGTGCCTCCTCACTCAGCCTACTCCAAATTTGGCTTTGCCCTCCTCATCTCAAGCCTTTAGACAGCTCCAAACCTGTCAGCCAGCAGGTCAGGGCTCTCCCCAGCCAGCTGCCTTACAGCTTCGGCATGAGGAGTTGGCTGGGCCCTGCCTGCTGTGTACAAAATAATCTGGGTTTAGGCATCAACATGTACTTGATTTCTTCCCTCTGCTCTGTAGAGCAGTGTCTTCCCAGCTAAACTGCAGGAGCTTTTATTTTCCTTTAAGATAGCAGGAAAGTAGTCAGCTACGAGCTATAAATGCAGACCCATTGCCCTTTTTAGCACCACAAAAGAGCAACTGCTCATCTTTAGGGCCATAAAATTAACTATAATAAAACATATACTTCCCTAAAAGGGGCTGTGATTCAGTGAAGCTGAAAAAGCTTCTGTCTGGATAAAAGAACAGGTATTGGGATCCAGCCTCTGCCACAAGTGAAGCATTTGAGCTACACCAGACTTTCATGCTCACTGGCCATGGAGAAATCTGTGATTTACTGAATTTCCTCTGCACCAGGCAGGGTAAAACAGGTGAAGGTTGCAGGAGTATGTGTACTGCCATTGCAACACTTACTCTTGTGCTGAGCAAAGGTACTAATGATAACAGAAAAAAACCCCAAAAAACTTCCCCCCCCCCCAAAAAAAAAAACCCAAAATGCATTTTCATTGCAGAATATTTGATGCAGGGAAAATTGTACAAATGTATGCAAACAGATGCACTGAACTGGGTAAGTTGTGGGCACTCCCATTGAAAAGCCCGGCCATGACTGACCAGTGAGTTCAGAATAATTTGCAAAAATTGTTTAATAAGTAATCATTAATATGGAATAATTCCAAGGGTATCATAGAAGCCAAAAAAATGAGGCAGGTCTTATTGGTTACATATTTTTGTGAATTATTAGCCTGCAGTCCGCACATAGCACATATATCTTATTAAAGAAACTCATTTTCCTAGAAAAGAAGTCTTAGGATAAACCTGAACTATAGTGAATATTCCAGCTGACCAAACTGATTTTATCTCCATGAAAACAATTCAAGCCTCTATTTATTTTTTCAGCTATGCTGGTGCTACTGAATGAGAGAGCTGAGACTCCACGTGTTGTGTATGTGCACCCATTCAACAATGAGATTATTGACATTCCAGTCCCCTTAGTCTCTAGGCAATATCTCCAATGGAAAACTTCCCTTTGAGGTGATGGAATATTAGATCAGACCTTGTGCTCATGATCAATCCATGAAATGAAGCCAAACACAAGGGAATGGTTTTTAAACATAGGTTGAACAAATCATCTGAGGGCATTTCAAACACTGAACAAAGATGAAATTTGGAGGAGAAGATGCATTGTTTTGCCTCAAATGTATCAAGCATATCCACAAACCCACCTTAAGGGTAGGTGTGTGCACCTACTCACACTTGCACGCATGCACAGAGCCAGGTACGTGCACGCACATATCCATGTGCACATAAATAGTTTCATGGCAGGTGCCTCCAAATGGCAGTGTTCCCACAGAATCCCCAGCTCTGTTTCTTGGCATGGAAGCAGACTTCCCTGCCATGTAAAGACATGCTGTTACGCTCTTAAGAGTTTTAATTTTCTGGCTAATTGTTGACAGAAGATCATGAAATCTCAGGGCACCCAGTCAACCCTGAGACTGCAAGGGAAAGTGAGGAGCCCAGACACACTTAGCAGCTCTTAATAACTTGTTGAATCTGAACTTCTGTCAACTCTGGCCTTTATTCTTTCCCTAAATCTGCGCTTGGAGCTGTTTTCTGTGTTGAGACATCTTGGGAGCCAACAACCAGCATGAAAGGAAGGATTGCTCTGCCCATCCTTGTAATCCCCTCTCTACGGGAGAGGTGCAGACATCTAAATAAAGAAAATTGCACTTTGTATGTCACCAGGCTCCTCATCCATCATGCTGCTCAGCCAAAATGTGTGCATATATGCCTCCAGTGAGCTGTCTATGGGGGAACAGAAGAGAGAGCAGGAGGGATTGCTATGTCTGCCTGGTTTCTAAGAAAGCAATGGACTCCCAGGCTAGGGGAAAAAAAGCCTTCTGATTAGAACACCACAGCCCTTTCTGATTCATTGCCTTGGAGAAGTGAGAGCAGCTTTGGCATATACCCCTGCTATTGTGTGCCAGCTCTGAGAGAAGCCACATGGAGAAGCCTGGGGCCGTACACCGTAAGCAAAAGAAATAATCCACCGCAGTAATTGCTTCTTGTTAGTGCAGCTCAAACCCACAGACTGCAAAAGGTTAAGCTTTTGGTATAAAACCCAAATAGAGTCTGTCATGTTGTTCCCTCATAAATACAGTACTGTACTGTTTAGTTTGTTGTTTAAATCATCGTCTTACCAGTGTCTTGGCCCTCTGCAGAAGTCTGAACATGAGAGAAGATTTCTGGTGTCAAACTCATTTTTGAGTAGCCATGTATTTTGTTTTGTTGGGGATTTTTTGTTGTTCTGTTTTATTATTAATTTTTTTAATTAATGTTCTCACTGTCTTCACTGGAATCAGCCTTCTACATGTGACATGCAGAAACACACACACATGCATATGGTCATGAAACAATATTGTGGCCACGTGCCAAGGAGAAGGTCAGGTCCTCAGGCCATGAGCCCATTGGTTTGCAGATGAACACCTTCACTGTGGAAGCACACCCGAAAGGGTTGGAACAGGGCTTCGGGCTCTCTCTGGGGAGGCTGTGGAGAGGTCACAACCCCCTTGCCTGGGCTCTGAAGAAAAAGCAGATTTCTCAAGCATGGCTAACACCGTCCCAGAAGCTTCTATACACAATTAACTTGGGGAACTCACCACCGCTAGACAGAATTGAAACCAAGGTGGCAGCACTATTCAAAATATGGCTGCTGAAGCACACCACAGAAACATCCAGAAGTACTTTAGCTTGCATAAAAATATGTGCATAGGGAAAGCAGCAGTGAATTTACATTCCTAACAGGCAAATGTCTGCGGTCTACGCTCATTAACAAATTGCCTTAAAAGGCAGTGAAACAGTTAACCAACGCGACAGCTCCCTGCAGAAACTGTGCGTAAAAATGTACGAATGTTGTTTTCCTTCTCTGTATCAGCTTGTGTCCCAATGACCTGCTATAAATTATTCTGCAATACAGATTCTGAGTAGTACAGTTAAGCTCATCCCAGATAAGAAAGGTTTGTTGTTTGCAAAGATGTCATGGTTTTACCCACAGTAATAATGTATCCCTAGACACAGGAATCTCAGCCTGCTCGTGTGAATCCTTGTGACTTGCTACAGTGGGAAAATATCAGAGTTAAAGTGGGTCAGAAGATGTTGAGTGAGTGATCAGCAATTCAGTCTCCTGAACTAACCTCTGGAAACCATTGTACCAAGCTCAGGGGTGAAACAAAAGTTCATCCTGAGCCATTTCAGCACAACCTAAACTGTGCTGTTCAAGTGGTACAGACGGGAAACCACTTCATAGCAACTTCTGTAATTAAAAAGTATTTTCATTTAACAGATTTCAAACAGATTCCATTTTCCAATGACAGTTTTGTGGAGCAACTCATTTAAGCACTTATCAGTATGACATGCAGGATATAAAATCAACTTGGGAATGAATGAGATCTCCAAAAGCAATTATTTTGCTAATGGTTAAGACAAGAATTTCCATAATAATTTTAATTAAATGTACTTTGTAAAAAGTCAAATAAAACTAATAATATTGGCAATTGTGCACCCACAAAAATGTATCAGACAATTTGCCCTTCTTTAAAGCAAGCAATTTAAAGACATTTGTTCACCTGCTCCATTCTTTTGCTTGAAGCTATTAAACATTCAGTTACACTGATCTGAGATTGCGATCGTGTCTGGTGCGATGAAATGTCTTAGATTAGATTTACTGACTGGGGAGCCTGGATCACAACTGCTTCCTATTCCTTCCAGAATGAATCTGAAATTATTCCCTTGAAAATCATTTTATGAACCTCAAACATGATTCAAGTCTCCTTTATAGGGTGTTTTGCAAAAGCATATCTCAATGTCCAACCTCTGCCCTGACATCCCTTGTCAGATTCCCGCTCCACCAGCAGCTGCCCATTAGGTTGGGTTCCTCTAGCATGGTCCGTACTCTCCTGAGCCTCTCTGTTGCTGGTCTCTGCTTTGGTGATGGTTGGTTCTGCCCCAGCTTCCTCACTCCTACCCTTGCCTTTGGTGTCTCCTCTTCCTTTTCAGACCTGTCCTGCCTCCCACACATGGAACTCACCCCCAGCTGCTTCTCTATCACCCTGTTGGGTACAGAGACTCTCGGGGAGCCCAAGACCTGGCTGATCTCTCTCACCCAGTACATCTTCCCAGAATTTTGTTGGCCTTCTAGCTAAATATTTTTTAGCTATTTGCAGACAACTCTACATCATAATATTAGCAAACCCTTCAGTGTAGTTTTCCTCTGCCTCACGTTTGCCTCACTTTTGAGCCCCATTCTTTAACTTTCTTCAAGTCAGATCTCACCAGTGCTTTCAAAGTTGCAGCATCACCTTCCTCTGTTTTTGATGCCATTTCTCTCGCTCCCTTTCTGTCTCAGAGCACTCTCCTTCCCTCTTTCTGATACAAACAAGGACATGTGTGTTCCTCCTTTAGCACTGGCAGCCCTACCCCACATGATGCCTTTGCAGATCCTGTCCTCCTTTCCTTTTTTTTCACTTTCTTTTCATTTTGATTGCATTTCATACCCTTCCTTAAATCATTGTTCTCCCACCACACCTCCAAAGATACTGGTCAGGATTTAGGGTGCCTGCACACCTTGACTGCTGATTGTCACACTGAGCAGCCGTTGTCACCTTACCCCACCACTGCTGTCCACAGCCACCTCTTGTTCCTTGCTCACACCCACAAGACCTCGTTACCAACACTTGGAGAGTCACCAGGACTCCCTGAGTCACCGGGAGGGCCCGTGTGTGAGCCATTAGCCCTTGGCAAACACGGTGTAAGACAGCTTAAGTGGGAACTTTATTAACACAGGGTCTGTACTTATACAGCTCCTAGTTAGGGACCTGACCCCAGAGTTCAGGTTCCCCAGGGGTTGAGGCACAATGACTAATAATAATACTAATCCCAAAAATATCAGCAAGGGAATGTTTTTGATTACAATTCAGATGCTGATGTTTGAACACAGGGTTTCAAAATCTGCTTGCATTGTAATTTAAAAGAAATGGTTGTGCTGTAGGAGGCCCTTTGACCCATCTATACTTGCTCCCAAAGTGATGTGAAATTCATCCCCTGCAGAAAGGCAGAACAATGAGCCAATTAGACCCCCAAGACCCACAAAGGGTGAGTTATGTCCATAGAGCACCTACATGCTATGAAAGTATATTGCTGAAAAAAAGTACCCTAAGTCTGTAACAGTCTCTTTGAACACAATATAAATGCTACTGTGGACCACAGGGGTTAATCCATTACAACAAGGCAATTAGATTTAGTGACTGTTTGGAAGATAAAAGCGGCGAGTCATAATCAATCCTGAGAACCCAGACATGATAAATTTCCATAATTTCCTCTTACTTCATAGATCTGAGCATGACAAAGCGAGTTAGGGTGGAGTGGTTACAGTCCCATGTCAGAAACACAAGAGGAATTTTATTTTTATTAAACAAGTTACATGTGAAAAAGGAGTCTTTCTCTCGCTCTCTTTCTGGCAGTCCCATTCCAGATGGTGATACGTTTAGCCTTCAAATATTTTGTCGATGCCTCTTGCTAAGCTTTGAATGTCAGTTTCTGGAGGAAGATGGGAACAAAAGAGGTTTTTTACCTGATTCTGCTACAACCAGGACACTTCAAACTGAAGATCCCATTGACCATCTTCTGGTTAAATCCTGCTCAGGACAGTTATGCTCTGCTTGCAGCTTGTTTCGCCCACCGTGGTGGGTGGGAAAGCACATTTCCAGCCTTGTCTAGAGGTGGTACAGAGTGTTATGCACAGCCAGGTGCTTCCCAAGCCGCACTTCAGTGGTGGACCAAACAATTTCTGCAGCTGGGAGTGGCAAGTCCCCCAGTCATTAAGCACTGGACTGTCCACAGAGCCGAAACCTCAGCCCAGTGTGAAAGACCGGCTCAAAGGAAAGCCACCACAGTAGTTTGAATTGTGCAGCCATCAGTCCATTCTGCAGCACAGGCCAGATAACCCGGCTGGAGGAGGATCCTGGCTCCCTGACAATGTCCTCCAGCACCCTCTGTGTTGGCCTGAATTGGGCATTCAAGGTTGGATGCCTGCTTGGTGTAACCCCCCTGACCTCACTGTGTTGTGATATGCCTACAAAGCAAAAGATCTTGTTCTCACTGGATATGGTATCAAGACAATGCCCTTGAAATGCTGCTGTCTGTGCAGGCACTGCTCAGACTTTCCCTGGAGAATTGGCTTAGAGGGACAGGACTGCAAGAGCAAGGCACTGCCACCCTGCACAGCACAGCTCCTCCTGGCAGTGCTGCCTGGGGCCGCGTAGCAGCTGGGGAGCTGGGATTTGATCACAGGCAGTGGGATTCATCCCAAATTTGGCTCTTCAAAAATTAGTGACCCAACCTAGGCAAGTCATTGAGATTCCTTCCGAACTCAGGAGGAAAAGATCAAAGAGGAAATAGAATCATAGAAACATTAGGTTAAGAAAGACCTATAAAATCATGAGTAGGTAGAGATTACTGAGGGGTAAAATATTCCTAAATAGGAGGGATTAATGAACTGTGAAGGTGCTAACCACACAAAGACAATAAACAACTTGTTTAGAAAAGAAATTTAGCTTTTAAAGAGATAAAGTGAGATAAATGCAACTCTTAAATCTCAAGCAAGTTAAAAGCAAAAAATTAAATAAGATACCTGAGAGTGTTTGATACATCCAACAGCTAGTTAGCTTCCTACTCCCCTGTTTCCTAAAAGAAAGCCCCAAATTAAGCAGGTTGGGCAGAACCTAGGCATTGTCTTCGCCCTTTCTAGAGATGTAAGTTCAGAAACTCCACACAGGAATTCTCAGGAAGAAAAGCTGTCCCTGGTGGGAAAACCCTACTTTTTCCTAGGGGAATATCAGAGTTGTTTTCTTCAGTGAGCCCCCAGCTCAACATCACAGGAATTGCCAATCCAAAAGGAGACAGAACTCTAAGAATAAATAAGCAGCATCCCCCCTTCTCCCCACCCACCATCAGACCCAGCATTGGTAACATTTGGGTCAGGAGAGCTGGCATGAGCCACCCCGGTGGCTTGTGCCATTACTCAGTGCCTTAAGTGACACATTATCCCCTGTTTGACAACTGGCCTGCATGTCGGTGGTGATGTGACCAGCTAACAGCAGTTCAAGCATTCCTCTACTGCCTGTGGCTTATTAGGCCTTTCAGCATTTTTTCTTATTAATATAAGAACATGTGAGGAGGAAGAACATGGTAGCAATTAAGTGCAGCCATGAATTTTATGAACAGTATGCTGGAAACCACATTAATGACTTCATCAAGGCTAAGTGCACATATCAGCCCAGTGATATTTACTTCTTAAAATAAATATAGAGCTCAGGAAAGATGCCCAGCTGGCAGCCCTGAGGACCAAAGCCCCCTCGCAGCCACAGAGAAGAGCCAGTGAAAGCAGCAGTGGGAGATACCTCACTGCATTGCCATGCACATGTGGGCCCCAAGCCTGCTGCAGAAGGGTCACCTCTAGACTGGCAGAATAATTCAATATTACATCCTTTGCTGCTTATCTGCACTTGGAAGAGGTTCCTGTTTACGCCAGCAGTAAGAAGATCTTTAGTGCTACAATAACCAGAGCCTGGATTCTCCTCTGAACTGCAGCAAAACAAATCAAATTACAGTTCTCCAAGAGTCAGCATCATTTCAATGCACCTCTTTGCCTGGTAGGAACTAGAGGCTCTGAGCTGCCTGTGAATTTTATCTTTGTTGTCTATTTGCTATTTTTTTCTAATATATTCACCTTTTTCCCCTTGAGTTTGGAAGAAGTTTACCACAAATATCTCTAAACTTTCCCTATTTTCATTACTACGGTTCCCTTCTTAAACACCTCCTTTGCCACACTGTCTACAGATGACCAAGTTAAAAAAAAAAAATCTTATCCCAGTCCTTATCATACTGACCAGCAATGACTCCGTGACTTTTACTCCAGGGCTATCTGTTGGCTTATTCTCATCCAGCTGGTGGCTAGTGGTCATCTGTGGATGATTTATTCCAGCTCCAGACACTCCCACAGCATTGATACACCTCAGGGGTGGGCAGTTTCCGATTATTCTGATGAATGGCTGGCTTTTCAATGCAGAAAAGTGGGGTTTTTAAAGACTGTTAGCTTTTTAATGGAAAAAGCCACTTTTAATGCAGCAAGAACAGTGAGGTCCGGGTCTCCGGCAACAACAACAAATATTTCAGACAACCCCAACCACAAAATTCATATCCAATTCAGGATTTGAACATCCATAAACTTTGTTCTCGGTTGTGAAATTCAGCTCAGATTCTCATGGCAAATCATTTCTAAGGCCAGTGTCATACTGGACTCAGGCCATTCTCTGCTAGGAACTGAATCACTGCACATAGAAAACTGGAAAATTGTCAAGTGAAAAGAAATATACTGAAAAAAATGCTAATGAACAACCCTTTCAGCAAAAGGGTGTTACCTGGGTACTCCTTGCATAGCCCTTTAGGCTGCTTCACCCTATTTTTTTCAACTTTTATTCCAGTGCTAGTGAAATTTGTCACATGCTGGTTTTGCATAGGTGTGATTTCATGAGAAGATATTTGACATAAAAAACAAAGTTTTGCTACGCATTCTCCATCATAGTGAAAGAACTAAGAGAATAAAGAAAATGGAAACAAAGTTTTTCCAAACACATGAGAGGAAAGAACTTTTTAACAAACTGAATTATGGAACTGTGAAATTCATTACTTTTAGATAAAATTAGCAAATATACCTGAGGACCTAGAAGAAACAATTGATTGTAAAAGAATCTTATATATGAGCAGAGCAGATTTATTCTAGAACAAAGGCCATAATTTAATTTCTCTATAAACTTTTATGGGTTTTAATGAAGTTAAGCAACTGAGGAAATCGTTCTTCAGATAAATCTGAGTAATTGTGTTCTCTTCAACAGGATTGCAAAATCACACAACTGCTGGGTCTGGAAGGCACCTTTGAAGATTGCCCAATCCAAACCCCTGCTCAGAGCAAGGTCACCTGCAGCGGGCTGCCCAAGGCTCTGTCCAGTTGGGTTTTGGATATGTCCAGGGATGGAGACTCCACAACCTCCCTGGGAAACCTGTTCCTGTGCATGAACACTTGCCCAGTGGAAAAAGGTTTCTCTTACGTGTAAGTGGAATTTGCTGTGTTTCAGTTTGTGCCCACTGCCTTTTTTTCATTTACTGCTCTCCATGAGATGAGTCTGGCTCTGCCTTCTTTCCTCCTACCCCCTTCAACCAAGTGTTTATACACAGTGGTACTTTTACTTTTCTGATCTAAATTCTATATCACACAATCCTGCAAACACGTATGTGTGTGTGTGTATATATATATATATATATATCTATTTAAAAATACAAATATTCACGGTTGTGTGGCTGGCTTTAAAACTGCACATAGTCCTGATCATTTTATAGTTACTCTTGTGTGCAAGCCTGTACAGGATCAGACCATTTAAAATAACCAATCTGGATCCCAACAAGAAATATGCATCTGACCTCAGGATGCCGGGCATCTCACAAACATAGCTGAGAATTATGTATGTCAGGAAACTTATGTGGAGAAAGATTAGAAATGGAAACTATGAATATTTAAGTGTCTCCTTGGGTTTTTTAATGTAAATTTCACTGAGGCCAATCTCTTCAGTCCATGTTTTTTTTTAAACATTTCCATACCTCTCAAAGTATCTAAGGTATGTTAATAGCCAGCTTTTATGCAACACAAGCAAAATGACACCAATTCAACTTATCAGAGTTCCTGCTTAGCAAAAATGTCACCTTTCCAAGGATTTTCACTTATTTTTGTTGAGAAGTAAGGTCTCTTCCTGAGCCTTTTCTGAATTAAAAAAGGAAGGGCAAAGGTGGGTGATGAAACGTGATGAGAAACACAGTTATATATGAGGAACCGGGCATGTAGTGTGTATTTTCATAATGTTCCCAGCAGCAGCCAAACTTCCACTTCACAAGAGCTAGCCTTTCACATTTTTTTTTTTCTATGGGAGGGAAGATTTCCAGTGCTGTGTTTAGTTTCCATATCATGCTTTTGCTGGAAACGTCCTCTTTCCATACAGTACCTCTGAGTCACGGCTCAACGGGAATGCTGACTATAATCTCCTCTTGACATTAAGATGTTGCTGAGCGACCAGAGGATATTTCAAGCAGTGGAATTCATGTTCAGCCACATGTTTGGGCTGACAACCAGTTAGACCTTGCTAGAGCAATATTTTTCTATGCCTTTCGTTTTTATACCAAACAAGGTCTGTAGTAACTGGATGCCCCAATTGAGCAAAGCTGTTTACAAGAAATAAATCACTCCTGGCATTAAGAAAACACAAGACCCATGACTCGCAAGCACAGCATCATTCAGATCTTTATTTCTCATAAACCTAACCCCCAACCATGTGCATTCTCCTACACGGTGACTTTGAGTTGTGGTCAGTGCATTTCCATAACCCTTTATTACCATGCTTACCTAATCTCACAGCCTTATTTAGCTGCAAATGCATAAGCCACCATTTCACTGCTCAAAAAAGGTTAAAACATGCAGGTGAAGACCTGACATGAGGTAGAAATTTTATTTGCTTAATAAACCAAGCCTTAATCCTCATGCAAAACCCCCAGTGATGCATGAGGACCAAAATTTGGCGCTGAGAACAGCATGTGGCTGGTACAAGCCCCTGGCGCGCCTGAGTTTCAGGTCCTCTTTCTACCAGCCCGCAGAGGATATGAGTTATTACAACTCCTGGCGTGGCTTTCCGCTCTGGAGGCTCCTGAGCTGCACCCTGGCGTGTCAGGTAAGCAGGACCTGTCTGACCCTTGTGAGCCTTAGGCCTCTGTGCCGCAGACGAGCTTCCTCCAAGCAGAGGGGGAGTGCAATCCCTGGCGACGGGGAGCTCCGTTTTCACACAGATTTCAGACCAGAAGGTGGTTGTTCTATTTCATTTCTGGAGCAGCACCCTCAGAGTTACAAGCCCCAGGGAGCAGCTGCTGCCAGAAGAGAGCACTGAGCAAATGCTTGGAAAGAAAAAAAGGAAACAGATCCCAACACCTTGCTTGCTTCCCTCTCCATCACAGGAAGGTGAGAGCAGAGTGCTGGACCAGAACTGGAAGCCAGCCTCAAATCCACAAGATGACAGCCCTGTCTGCGGCCATTTTTGCATCAAAGTGTCAGTGGCTGGGCCCAACCACAAGGTCATCTCGATCCCTGTACCTCAAATGAAAGATCAGACGAAAATGAAGAGGCTGCAGAGGCTGATTCTCCTCAGAATAGATTTCTTTCCAAGCTGGAAGTTTCTCATCTCAGATAAAATTTATGCGTGATGCCTGTAGCTGTTAGTTCCTCTTTTACAACGTCAGGAAAACAGTACTTGCATTTCAGTGCCCGTAATCTCATCTCTCCAGACAGTTATCTTTCAGCATCAGAGCCTGCTTCTTCCTCTCTTTCTGTACAACATGTATCACAAGAAGACCTTGATTTTTGACTCAGACCTCTCATTTCCTCACCATGGAAAAGAAAAAAAAAGTTATTTTGAGACTTTAAACAAGTTCCCATGCAACAGAATCTCACTTTTTTTTCTCATATAGGTAGTAAAATGGTATCAAAACCAGATAGTTACTGTTCAAACATAAAGTGTTTTACTTAAATTATATTTCTTATATGATTCATTATTTTATGTGCACTGCCTTTGTTTTGAAACATTTTGTCAAATGTCCTAGGAGCTCTCAGCCTATATTACTCACCCTTTAAGATAAAGTCCAACCACTAACCCAGCAATGGCAAGTGCATCACTAAATTATGTCCCTAATCACCACATCTGCAATAATTATTATAAAAGCTCTCATTTCTGCCAACAAATTAACAAAAATATTTGTCATTCAATTTCAAGTGTGTGTGTGCAGAAATTTTGGTTACTGTAGGAAAGGTGATTGACTAGATTTGAATGATGACACTTCTGATTCTAAAAGCATGGCTTGCATCCACATGAGACACAATTCTTTGTGCTGTTTTCAGTTACTTTGCTAATTTTAAACAATTTGCTAATTTTCCCATCCTGGAACTGGCTTTTTAAAGATGTACATTACAAGAGAGGTCGAAGGATCCCACTCAGAACAGCTACATTTATTGAAATAAATTAAATGAGATCACGCCCCTTTCTCTGGTCCTAAGAGCAGATAGCACAGCATAGATCATGTCCATGTGTTCTCCTTCATTCCCAAAAACCCCAATGTGTCATTTCCTACAGCGCTTCTCAGGAACACCATGAAGCAGCCAGCACAGACCAGGTGAGTGAACGGGTGGGCATCTGGCACAGGCTGAGTTTCAGTGCTGAGGTTTAGCAAAGGTTAGTTTCCCAGCTTTTGGGGGATTTTTGCTTGTTTACATTATTAAATAAAATATAATCCTAGACTGATATTCCAGAGATCCTCCTTTTTATATTTCAGCTATGGACAATCCCCTGTCCATATCTGCACAGAGGCAGAAAATTTCACTTTTGAGCCAATTAATGGAAGCAGAGGTGAATGTTCCTGTCCCAGGCTCGCTCCCATAAATGCGGGAGCAGGGCTCCCTGTGTGGGCGCAGGTTGAAGCTCAGTGGGCAGATTTCCAGGCTCGGTGGCGAGTGCAGCAGGTAGATCTCCTGAGACTCATGACGGGAAACTCTACGGCTGTGAAGTGCTTTAAGATGCCTTTGAAGTCTCAGCTGTGAATAATCATAACATTTCCACAAAATTGACATAAATTCTATGGTGATTTTACTGAGTTCATGTTAACTGTGGAGCCAGAGGTATAAAGCTGTGGCACCGAGTGGCAAGTGTGCTCATGAAATTGGATAGCCCACAGTGTAATTTGTAAAACTGGAGCGTGTGTTTGGCCGTTGGATAAAATTGGAACAGCTTAACTTTGTGTCATCAGTCCTAATAATATTAATAACACTTTTTTCCTAGATGGTAATTTTGGCCAATATTCCTCAAAGTATTTTACAAAGTGACAAGTAAAATTAACTCCAGTTTATAGGATAATAATTCAAGGCACAGAGAGGTGAAATTTCTGGCATTAGGACTCACAGTCAAATATCTGAACACCCTGCTCACCAGACTGCTTTCTTGGTGGTGCTTAATCCACATTTTGGATCAGCAGATTCTGAATTCGTGTCTTTATATACCCCAACGCCCTTCCAATATTTTATGTATGATAGCTGTAGGTATGTGTGATATAAAGGATTCAGGCTGGTTGCTAAAGGGAAAACAGTTAGTTACTATTGGGATATTGTTTTGTGCCCAAAGCTGTGTGAGAGAAAAAAGCAGGTGAAAAGAAGGCAGGATAGAGTTTTTAATGAAGCAGTAGCACTTGTATGGTCAATTCACCTTTTCTAAACTGCTCAACCATCCCAAGAACTACTGTTCTTTAGAGACAGTGAAATAGGGAAGTCCAACCCAATGGCACAAACCATTTAGACAGATAAATTAATAACAGCAATTCGCAGGTATGAAACACTCAACCAGCTCTACTTGTCTTCTGAGCTCTAGTGTTGCCTTCACCCTCTCACATAACAGTAAATAGGAACAGAGCCAGACACACTGGGTTTAAAGGTTCAAACACTTCCTCCTCCCCTGCCCAACAAAGAAGAGAGATGTCCAAAATATTTCCAAAGCAAATTATGATAGAGCCAACCACAAGAATGTCCTGCCATTTCACAGTGGCTTGTACCAAGCCAGTCTTGCTGTTTTCCCGGTGGAGTGGGGCAAAGGGTCGCAGAGTGTTCTTCGACCTCAGCCCCGTCAGCCCTTTCCAGCCTCAGGAGTCTCTGGATAATTGATGCCCAGCTGGTCTCTGCCTCTGTGGCCATCTAGGTGATTAACAGTGTACTTGCTGAGGGGTGAGAGCCGTGCACTTGGATCACCCTCCATCACGGGTGCACGGATCTCTTGCTGTGCTCAGTGCCAAGATTGCGGATGGAGGTGTCATCTGCACGGCACTGCTCCACCGTGAAGCACACGGCAGGAAATCCAGGAGGACAACACCAGTGTTTGTTCTTACTTTCTGGCAGCTTGGCTTTGTCTAGAGTTTTTCAAGACCATTCTCTTGGCTTCTTAAGAGTGGTTTCCAGTTCAAATGTCCCATTTTTAAACGGGACTTACTGAAAAAAGGGAAAGTCACAGATAGTGATAGTACAAGTTTTGAACTAAAAGATGAGAGATTTAGATTAGATGTAAAAAAGAAATTCTTCCCTGCTAGGATGGTGAGGTCCTGGCACAGATTGTCCCGAGAAGCTGTGGATGCTCCATCCCTGGAAGTGCTCAAGGCCAGGTTGGAAGGGGCTTGGAGCAACCTGGTCTAATGGAAGATGTCCCTGCCTGTGGCAGGGAGATTGGAACTGGATGATCTTTAAGGTCCCTTCCTTAAGGACAAACCCAAACTATTCTGTGATTCAGTGATTTTTAACAATATTCTTCATTGCACAGCTGCTGGGACCAAGAGCCACAAAAGGTCTTGGGTGCTTAACTTGTCCTCATTATCCTTCTAAGATCCAAATCCCTGAATTACCTCCCAACTTACTTTGGAGGTGCCTCCAAGGCACCATCAGCGGTATTGCCTAAATTTGCCACAAATCCTTCCTCCTGACACTGCCAAACAGCAAACAGTGTAACGTGTGTCATTTCTAAATGCTGCCAATCCCCCCTTAAGGGTACAGCTGTATCTATCCAGGAATCTACCTAGAGAGGACAGGTGGATAAGGAAATTCTAGCCCTCCTTTAACACCACTTGGTGTGGGATATGCCCTCTGTGACAGCACTGGGAAGAAGCTGGCAGGAGCACAGCCCTCTGCAGAACTGCATGACACCTGAACTCCATGACATTATTCACTGAACACTGTCCTATATGCGTCTTTCATATCCTGGTCTATAGTAAACAAAATCTGTACTTCATCCCATTATGACACTCCTTTTATAGATCTTCATAACTTTGTGAATTTAACCATTTGGGCTGAAATTTTACAAATGCGGCTCACCTGTTTCCAAAACAGAGACCAAGGGAAAAAAGTTCCATTGTCTCACAGTATAAAACTCAACAGAACCCAAATAGGTGTTTCATTAAAAAATTCTACTATCCCTCTTCTCCAGAGCAGGGATTTGGAATTCAGCAAGGGGCTTACCCTACTGTCAGAGGCATGCCTTTTCCTGTGAAAACCTTCTCTGGTGAAATTACCCGGTGAAATTATCCTGTGAAATGAGCCTTTGGGAACTCTGAGGTCGCACACACTCCACAGAGACTTTTTTTTCAAGTTTAACAGCTTTGGAGTTTCCTCCAGCCCTGAGCCAAATACAAGTTTCTAGATAATTTGCTGCTCTTGGCTGTGGAAGGGGTGCTGGTAATGCTGGGGGAGCTGGTAGACAGGGGACGCTTCTCGTGTGCTCCCATTGCTCCTCCTGCTGGAGTTGAGCAGCATGAAGGAGGCTGCTGGGGAGGGAGATGGGTAAAGCACCAGCTGTGTGGGTATAAGTAGGGCAAGGGAAAAGGGTTGTCCGTTAAGGCTTTTCCCACAGTTACTGAAGTTGGCAATTTATATAGTTTTTAAAGGAAAAATGAACTTTCTGTGCAAGCTTTTTGTGCTGTCAGCTGAACAAAAAGAAGTAATTCTAATTACATGAGGAGATGTAAGCACAAGTGTTCCCAGCACCAAGAGCAGGGATCTCGGCAAGGAGGCAGATGGAGCCTCTTACACCTCTATTTTCTGCCCCTGTAGTCCCTTACTCTATTTCCCCACAACCTCACACGAGTTATGGTACTGCCACATGGCATCTCCTGGGTCTCTAGACTTCTGATCCTGAGCACTGGATGAGACCAAGATGGTTTGGAAGAGATAGGATATGATCATTTCGTTTGAGACATTACAGAATCACAGAATTGCTTAGGTTGGAAAGAACCTTGAATTCAACGATTAACCCAGCACTGCCAAGCCCACCACTAAACCATGTCACCGAGTCTACACATCTTTTAAATACCTCCGTGTACCTTCTGCACATGGAAAGAAAACTGAAACTGCAAAAGCTACCTAAGCTGTGGCTTTTCCTAATTTCTTGCTTGCCTTTGTGACCTAAAGCTTTTGAAGAACAGAAGGATGTATGCATGCATTTGTATGTAATATTCATTTTTCCCAGCTAATTTGTGTCTGGAATAACGTGGACACCAGACCATTTAGTGTGAAAATGTGCAGTATCCTAGGTGAAAATGCTGTCAGAAACTGGCATTGGCTATGGGCTGCAAAGCCGAGAGACACCACAAATAGGATAACAAGGAGAGTTTCATGAATCCAGTTGCTCAATAACCTAATGCAGCTTTTTCAAAGCCTCAGTGGTGGATTCCTGTCTCCAGGCTCTCTTGTGGTCAAGGAAGTGTGAGGAGCCACAAATGACAGCATGTTCTTGGCAGCAGCATGCCAGCCTTGCAAGTCTTGCAGGACTCTGGTACTTCAGGACTTCAGGTTTTCATTCACCACAGGAGTAAAAAAGGGCATGCACATGATTTTTAAAATTTTCTTTCCATCTCCTGTACTTCGTGCGCGCTCTCTGGTTCATACGTGTGTGAGTCTGAGAATGAAAGAGGAAACTGACGGATTTATCTATTTCACATCACTTTTCAGTAATGTTATTAGATGGAAAATGAAAAAAAAGAAAAGAAAACCCATCAAGCAATGAAAAGGCATTTTTAGAAATGAGATGGTAGACAGAACTGAGAAAACCTGTCTGAAATGTCATAAAATTTGTTATGGACATAACTGAAATTTCTCAACAAATCTGGAAAGGAACACATTTATCACATGTAGTTGTGACATAGAGTGGCAGACAGCTGGATTCACTTTGAATTTCAATATAGTGGTTTTCTAGGTAAATATTTCTCACCACCAGAAGACACAATGTCCAAAGTCCTTTCTAATTATAAAGGTAAAAGATTTTATTGTGGACACCATGTGAGATAGACTTGCCTGTTGAGATCCCTAGTGAAAGGAGGTGTTAAAAAATTACTCCTGGTGATTGGGAGAGGACTAAAGCACCATTCCCTCATCCCAAGGTTATACCAACTCCTCACCAGGTTGCGCAGGGCTGCTCTTTGAGTCACTGGGGAGGACAAGCTCTTCCACAGCTGGAGGATACCAAAGCTTCCTCTAGAGCTTCAACCAAGAAAACCAGGTTAAACTGAAAAAATGCTCAAAGTGAAAATCGCATTCCTTTAAACTATCCCTTCCTAGACAGGGGTACATAACTGAAGCTAAAACATTCTTTGGGAGACAGAGAAAAATACAAAACTTTGCTTTGGGCTGTTCAGAATTTTTATGAGCTTGGACACACAGACAAGGTTGTGCAGACAAGGAGCAAGGAAAGATAAAGAAGCAATAAGCTTGAAATTCAACAAGAACAATTTAGATCTGACAAGAGAAGAAACTTTTTATAGCTAAGAAAATACATTGCTTGGGAATTTGAATTTGTCATTACAGGGCATTTTTTAGAACATGCAAAAATGTCAAGAACAACATGGATGGTGTTCATGTCTTCAACATCTTCATGAAGTCTTTTCCAGACTTTCTGATTTAATATTCCTCTAATTCTGATATGTCACATGCATACATGTAAAACTACATTAGAAAGACACCAGTAAGCTTACAAAGCAGGCTTCAAAACGTTCACAGAAACTTGACTTTATGCTTTTCCTGTCTTTAGCCCCTGCACACATGCGTGATGAGACGGCCAACAGTATTTTCCTTCCGTGACTGCCATTTTCACTAGGACCAGTGGCATTGGGTTTGGTTTGTACAGGCATTGGGACTAAATACCAGGTCTCTTTCTACTCCAGACCTAAGTGATGATGGAAAGGTAAACTAACTTTTGCAGTGCATGACCAACAACTGTTCTGAATCTGCCAAATCAGCCTTGTCCTGCTGGATGTTATGGCGGGATGGATTTAAGACCAGTTTTGGAGTAGATACAAGTGAAATGGTGCTTCACCTCCTTGCTGATAATGGTGAGACCAGAGGTGCTTAATGATGCAGAGACTGTAGACCTTTTGCTTAGGTGATTTTTGATTTGGGTCTCCTTCAGAGCTGGGGCAGAGATCACCAGTTCTGCCATGACTGTGCTTGCTGTGGGACGGGTCAAGAAGACCACCTGTGTCCATGACTTGTATTGTAAGAGCACAGCTTTGCTTGACTGTCTGTAATTAAATGCCTTCAAAAACAGAATTTCTACATTTTCTACCAGCAAGAGAGGAATGAATGAAATTACAGAAACTAGGACTGCCCCATTTGCTGGGCAAAATCTTTGAAAGGTTTAATCATGTATCAGTATTGTTTAGGTCAAAAACAGTAAAGGTGCAATAGCAATTCTGGTACATCTCTATAAATCTCCCAAATTTGAATGTGTGTGAAGATTGCATTTATGGTTTCACAACCAGCTAGAATCTGTAATGCCTCAGAGGAACCACTTTGTCAAAGTGATGACTGCTCAGTTATAATCTTAGTCAACACTTCCCCAGATACAGGGATGAAGAAGACATCATAATAATTGTTAAAAATTTATGATCTCAGAATTAGTGGTTTAATTCCCCTTTTGCAGCTATTAGCTGCCTTTTATTTTTTTAGCTCCATTTTTGCACTCAGCTCTGCTTCATTTGGTGCAAGTTTAATAGGCAAATCTTCCATTTCTTTTTCTGCTCCTTATTGTTACATGTGCATTACTAGAGACAAGAGCCTTGAGGAAAAAACGTATGTGATTAGATAACTAAAGACTATTGTAATTTACAGTGCCAGAAGGCAATGCTTGGAACTTGATTGACACCCTTAATTCTGGCATTTATCAGCTTTTAAGCACTTGATTCTACAGCTATAAAATGTTCTTTCAGGTTAGTTGCATTATCTATTTGTTTATTTTCAAATGGAAAATCCTAGGTATCAAAATCCCCCATTTTCCCTTCCCCCTCCATGGCTCACCAGGTGCCACCATGCCAGCGTTCACATGGGAAGGACTGGGCTCTATTGACGCAGACTGTGGACAAACCTCCATTAAAGATAAAAGACAAAATAGCAGTGAGACTAAACTGTCCTCTTCTACTAGAGTTATGTGGAGGTGAGAAAACTTCACCAGTAATTTTCACAGACATTTACTGACTTCAAAGGAATAATGAGCAATAGAAATGCTGGGAGTCTTCCAGACTGCAGTGAGCCCAAATCCAGGGCTCATTCCTTCTTCCCCTTCCTCTCTTACCTCTCCCAGTCTCCTTCCTACTTTTGAGGATACCTAATCCCATCCTTCTAACCTAGACAGACTCAAACATAGCTGCTCAATACACAGCAGAAAAATATCAGGAGTCAAATTAAGCATCTGGGCATTTAGTGATTCCTTGGATGGACAGACTGAAGAACAGCAAGACAGACAGACAAATGGAAAAAAGCTCCTAAATATGTGGACTAGCACAAGCAGAGGTATGCTTTTGTTTGACCTGCAAAATATCTGATCTCAGATTTCATATTCTCACTGGATCCAAAAACTGCATTAAAAATATTTAGGGACACATTATACTAAATTTACAAAATCAACAGTCAGCACTTGTTCACACACATCAAAGCCCCGTATAAACATGGGCACATTTGACTCCATTGTACAGATGCTAATGACTTTTTTTGCTATAGAGATTTACTTTTTGGTCACTCATGTGGTGGGGAAGATAATTTTCAAGAAGCCCAGGAAGTAAATTCAGTAAGGCCCAAGGAAGTGGGTATTGTCATCTGTTAACTACCATGTTGAGCTTTGAAGTCAGGAGAAGCCACAGTGCTCACCACATGGCCATGGTTAATTTGGAGCGGTAATGTCTTCCTCTGATGACATTATGCCAACCACTGTAATAATGTGCTCTGTCTAGCTTTGAAGGGTTTTTTTCTGATCAGTGCCTAGGATTTTATCGGAAGAGTTGTGGACCTTAGGGGAACAACTGCCAAAAACTCATTGTGAAATTTTGCAGGATCAGATTACTGTGGTGGAGAGAGGGTGAGAGTCCAAGACAACTTTAGACAAATCTGCCTAACTCAGTTTATTTGATACAGGTTGTATGATTGCACAAAGCCTTATGTCCCTGTCAATAAAAAAATAATGTTGCTTAATAACAAGAAAATTATATGGTCTTATTCCAGCTCAACACAATGAATCTTGTAGCAAAATCATTTTTTGCCTTAAGATAGTATATCTCTATTAATATGAAAGAATAGTGTAAAAAATGTTTGTAAGAAAGATGTTTTATGAATGACTAAACATTCATCAACTCCTTATTACTCAGGTATCATGTACTGACAAGACTTGTGCTCTAATACTTTCTATTCTTTACCTCTTTATCCTTTTAGTAACTCCTTTTCTGTGGAAACAAAGTCTCTTTCAGGTCTGTAATGGTCATGAAATGAAAATTAGCTGGCTTAGATCCTCATTATCTCAATTAAAATATGATCCAGAGCTAGCCAAGCCCCCTGTGTGGCATCCATTCCTGTATTACTCTTACAGTGCTACTTACCCATGATCAAACAGCAAAACCATGAGATGACCAGAAACTGAATTTATGTCTCCAATACCCAATTCCAATGCCTTGACCACAACACCATCATCCTCTTAAATCAGTTGCATTTGGTTTCGGTTACCCCAAATCTCATCAATGAGGTTTTGCATAAGCAGAAAAGCATCAGCGCTGGGCTAAAAGCAGCAGCCAGTGGGAGTGTTCCATTCCTAGTGGCTTCTGTGGGCTTGAACTCGTATTAATCAGGGCAGAACTTGCCCTTCTGCTACTTGGCCCACAAAAAGATTGCAGTATGCAGTGCTTGAGAGGTAGGAATAATGGGGAGAAGATGGTCAGGATATGGATTTGTGCACATCAGTTACTCAGTTTATTTGTGCAATTCTTTTTCCGGGAGTTCGATCTCATGGTCAGTCATTCCTCAAACATATTGATCTTGCATCAGCTTCTTTCCAGCATAAGAAGTGCTGCATATTGTTAACAGCAACTCATGTGTAGTCACGTTTCAGCCAAGGCTTGCATGAGAGCCCTATACAGAGGTTCTCCTTGGACTCAGGTGCCTGTGGTTTGTGAGGGGAGAGGGAATCTGGATTCCAGCCTAAGTGCCTTCAAGAAACACACTCTGGCAATCTGAAGAATTAACAATTTTTAATTCAACAGATCTTGGTAATTTGTACCTAAAAACTACCTGAGAGATATTTTAGTAGGATCATTTCATTTATTTTTAACAACCATAGAAGTGCAGAATTCCAGAAGTAAGATAAAAATTCATGAGCAAGATTTCCAAGGCAGAAAAGTGAGATGATCCAGATAGCTGGCTGATGTGACATAATTCATGACAAAATTAAAAGAATGTAGAAAAGTGGTTCAATAAGCGAAGAATTTAGAAATGTAATTGGGGCCACTTAGTAAGTTCAAATTAACCTGATTCTCTTTTGAACCAACACATTTGGTGTGCAAAAATATCTATATGTTCTGAGATATGTGATGTACTTATGTTTTTGCAAGGTCAGTTGACTGTGTCGCCATTCTCCTGCAACCATGAACTTTATACAGTCTCAACAGCACATAAGTAAAATGAATTAAGAAATTATTAGCCAAGAAATCTCAGAAATAGGAATGTAAACAGGAAATTAGTTTTTAATATAGTACACCCCCTGGGCTCCTACAGGGATTGATATTGTGTCATGTCATCCAGTGCTTTGATCATTGTTCTGAGAACAAGGATAAATATTGCTGTTCATCAAGTTTTCAGATTGCATGAAGTTTTCCAGGTGGCTAAATAATAAATGAAGACTAAGCCTCATAACCAAGTGAATTGGATCAGTCAGTAACCTCATCCCAGTCAAACAAGAGATGCTCTGGCAGGTACAAATAGAAGTGTAGTTCTAGAAATAAGTAATTCAAACCATACAGAAGAGCTCCACACCAGCAATGGATGCTTTTCCAGAAAACACAGGTAGTTATATTAAAGTTATCATTTGTCCAGGCAAGATGTGGATCAGACCACATTATTTCAAAATTTTCAGTTTTAGACCACAAGGACCAAGTTCATCTGACCACAGGTATACACTTCTGCACAGAAGTAGTCACTCTGGGCTCCATAGTCACAGAGTCGTAGAACCATGGGTTGGAAAAGACCTTCAAAGGTCATGCAGACCAAGCCCCTTTCCCTAGGCTGGAATATCTTCCACTAGAATAGATTGATTAAAGCCCCACCCAGCCTGGCCTTGAACACCTCCAATGACAAAGCATCCATAGCTTCTCTGGGCAAGTCATTTCAGGGCCTCACCACCTTCATCACAAAAAAGTTCTTCCTTATGTCCCATCTAAATCTCCTTTCTTTCCGTTTAAAACCATTGACCCTTGTGGTGACACGCTGCAGGCACTGGTAAAAAGTCTTCACAATTCTTATTAGCCCTCTTTATATATTGAAAGGCCACAATAAGGTGGAGCCTTCTCTTCTCCCAGCTGAATCACTCCAGCTCTCTCAGGGGGAGATGTGTTTTAAACCCATGGTGTATCTGTTCCAAATACAGACAACAAAACCACACTAGACTAAGCAATCCCCAAGGTATCCTGTTTCTTTCCTTTGCTTTTAGTAGATGCCTGGGTGAGCACCCTCAATGTAGCTTTCTAGAGTTATGCAAGATAAATCCCACCTCACGTGAGAACAAAGGAAACAATTCCCTCTAAGTCATTAGACATTAACATATGTCTTACTAAATTATACCTTCAGAACAGCATAAATCAGGAACAGCTCAATTCGTTGTTAAAGAGATGACAACTTATATTGGAAGATAGTCTGAGAAATTATGAAAGAGTCCAGTTTTCAAAAACAGTTTCCCAGTTTCACAGCACACATTTTGAATCACAGACTGTGTACCCCTCATATTTCATTTGTATCATGATATTGCAGATTGAGTGAAACTGTGTTTTTGTGGTATTAATGCCATTAGTTTTCTCTTAGAATCCATTCGTCAAAGTAAAATTCAACAATCACATCAATGTGTTCTGATTGGCAGAGAGTTCAGTGTGTCTTTATCACAAACTCAACCACATCTGTCCTTCAAGCAAGTCTACTGACATTTCCAATGACGAGGAAGGGAGAATGGCAGGCCTGCTCACCCCTACGTGTCTGGCTTGCCTCCCTGACGTGACATCATTGCTCATGCCCTACTCCAGCATAATCGAGCAGGTCAGTGGTTATTCCAAGCTTCACCCATTCCAGATTCCACCCTTAACCCTCCAAAATGAGTCTTTTATAGTTAAATGATTCACTTATTAGGTAAAATAAACATGAAAATAATGTCAGATTAAAATAAAGCGAAGTAGCATGAAGTTAAATTCAGACTGACACTGAGCAAACAGTCTGGCTGGAATCATTATACCCTTTTGGAAACAGGCACGGATATCGGAGCATGGATCCAATTAGTTTCAGTTGGGAGGACCCTTCCTCTTCCTGGCTCCCTGAGCTTAAATCTCCCCATTTAGATGTTATTTTAGAGCCAGGGACAACTGTCCTGCAGTTGCCATCTACAGGAACTCAAGAAACCTGCAAACTGTGTTCTGGGCTCAAACAAAGCACATCATTTATAATTTGTAAAGACCTTTAAGACCTTCAAGAGGCCTTGGCTTCTATGAAATGCTGGAGAGAGAGCAAACCCAAGCCAGGTTCCCCAAGTCCAAGCACTGGTCTTCATGTCTGGAGCCAAAGAGAGGCCAAAGTACACAGAAGAAAAACAACGGGAAAGGGATGTTCAAGGACTGCTCTGCAACTGCCTCAGAGAAGTGCTGTACCACTCTTTCAGGCTGCCTTTGATTAATTGTGGTCCACAAGTGATTTATTTAGATGCACTACCAGACCACCTACAGCCACTTTTTGGCTTTTCTGGTACTGCCCCTTACCTCAGCCCAGCAGAGGCAAAACAACCTACAAAGTGATATGAAAGAGCAAGTCTGGAGCACTGGAGCAACCTTGTGGCTGCGGGCAACTTTCTGCCTTTCAGGCATAGCTCCCTTGTTGAAGTTGTGGTATCATATAGGGAAAACACAAAACCACAAAATTAACTTGGTGGTGCCAAGTGAAAGTCAGAGAGGAACTTTTTACAAGGATAGGTAGTGATAGGACAAGGGGGAATGGCTTGAAACTGGAAGAGGGCAGGGTTAGTTTGGATATTAAAAATAAATTCCTCACATGAGGGTGGTGAGGCCCTGGCACAGGATGCCCAGAGAAGCTGTGGATTCCCCATCCCTGGACATGTTCAAGGTCAGATTTAACAGTGCGTGGAGAAATCTGGCCTAGTGGAAGGTGTCCCTGCCCATGGCAGAGGGTTGGAATGAGATGATCTTTAAGGTCCCTTTTGACCCAAACCATTCTGTGATTCCACGATTCTATGATTCCATGCCAGTTCAGGGTATGTTGGACACAGGATTCTTTACCGAATGTGGCTGCTATTGGTACCAGTGGAATACAAACCCCAGCAGAGGAAGGAAGCACATTTCCCAGTGAAGCTAAGCTTGCTTGGCGTCAGTGAAAAGAAGATATTTTTCAGGCCCACATGGGAGAACAATTCCCAGCAGCACTTGTAGATTTTACACCACAATTGAAACCATGCCCAGCATGTGTATAGTGCAAGGTTCGACCCCACTTGTTTGCAAACATTCCACCACCCTGAGAACTGGCAGTTCCCCCCAGCTATGTCACAAGAGGTGACATTTTAATATCCTGACCCAACAGAACCCAGGAACATCTCAGCAGCTACCTGTCATGAGGCAGCTGGGAGCACCACAGATATGTGCAGCTCCTGATTTTGCACGCGGTGAGAATCAAAAAGAGTGACAGCATGTAATTTCAAATACCTAGGTCTTTATTTAAATTTTAGGAGGAAATACAGCCATTGAACACCTTTTATTTTATTCAATTTCATTGTAAAATCTGAAAGAAAATGGAGACAGTGTCTTTCTGATGGTACACCCATATTTTTCTTCTGATTTCTGTGTATTGGGTGGCAACCATTTTTCATCTCTCTGCTAGACCATGAATTGCCAATGCACATAAGAGTATCATATATACACTTAAATTCCCTTTCAGCCCAATAAAAACCATACATGTATTTTTAATTAATAAACTGTTGAATTCAAAAATTGGGTAACAGTGATGTAAAATAAAAAATTAAAGCTGATATCACCATCTCTGCCAAGTCAGAGTGATCCAATCAAAACTTGGCATAATCAAGTGGTATGAATTCTTCCAAACATTCATTACAATCTTTAAAACAATCTTTCATCCAAAAAGCTGATACAGCATCAGTCATCATTCCCAGGAAGTATTAACAAAATAGGTATAAGAAAAGGCAAAAGCAAGAAGTTCTTATTAAAAATCATGCAAATTGGGCAAGAAAAGTCTGAACTTTATTTTTACTATACTTGCCTCTTAAACATGACAGCTGATGTTGTTTACTTAGGCTTGTGTAAGTTCACTGTTCTCTGGATGGGGACATCAGCTTTTCAGCAGGACACTTTACATCCTGGCAGTGTGTCACAGGGCTCTGGCCACACAAATAAAAGTCATGTCTAGACTATTCTTGAGAAATAAAACCAGTAAGATGGCATTGCTGCAGAATTTCTCCCTTTCCTGTCCCTACAGAAGCTGATGATGTCTCTCAGCATTTGGCAGCTGCAGGTCAAAACCACAAGCACAAATGAAAAAAGGTGGGAGATAAGTTTGGCTGGGGGAAGAAAAAAGGCATGAAGATATTATTATTTGCAGATGTCACCAGTTACTATTTCATGTAATACAGCACTTCATCCCTTAGTACTAAGAATGTCTTATAAACAAACAATTAAGACCTCTTTTCAGTGTCATGGCACTGCAGGCAAGTTGAGCAGACGCTACGGCAGTAGATGGTAATGTTCTTATTGACCTCACAGAAATCAGAGACAAATAAGAAATGCTTCTGCAAACACCATCTTAAAGACAACCATGAAGAAAAAATTGCTCATCTTGATCCCAGTAATGATTTTTTTACATTCGTTGCCCAGAGTTGTGGAGGCCCCATCCCTGGAAGTCTCCAAGGCCAGGTTGGATGGGACCTGGAGGAACCTGCTGTAGCAGAAAATGGCCTGTTCATGGCAGGGGATTGGAACAAGATGGTATTTAAAGTCCCCTGCAACCCAAACCATTCTGCAATTCCATGATTCTGTGATTTCCATGGCCTTCCCTGGCACAAGGTCCAATGCACAATTGGAAGGCCCTCCTGATGTCTGCTTTACAGCAAGAGATTGTGACCACTCTGGCCCCTTGAATTTTATAAACAGTGCAGTCTCAGCTCACTGGCTACTGTTTTGTATATCAAGTTGTTGGGGAGGTGGTATCAATAAACAGCTGCATGGTCAAATTAGTACTGTTTACTGTCAAATTAGCAAGGAAAGTGATACTTTCTGCTCTTTGTTTATAACCCTGCACAGTTGGCCCTGGCATCAGAAAGACTAAATGAAAATGGACAGCTCCCGATGCTAGATGGTCTCTGAGATCAAGCAGAAGGGAAATTTTGTTTGTCTTATAAGCTAAACAGTATCTTTTCAGGTTCATGTGCTCAGAATAACAGCTATTCAGCTGCACCAGCTGTTCTGTATTTCACTGCTAATTGTGTGTCTCATTCCTTGCAGGTCATTGTTTGATTGCTGATGTTCACTCAGGGAAAGGGAACAGGAGTCCAGAGCACACATGTGTGCGTGAGGTAGAAGAGTGGGGAGATGTTTAAATTCCGGGATGAAAGTTGTGTACAGCTGTAGGTTTTTGAGCTTTAGAAGATAGGCCCTGGCCTTTCAGCACGCTCTCCGAGCTCTGCTTTTGGAAAGATGGTGTAAAAGGGATGTCAAACACTTGCAACAGTTTCATGATACTGCACCCACACTGAGGGTGTTTTACCCCCAAAAATGCCTCAAAAATCTACAGACAGACTTTGAATCTAAAAAAATCTGAGCTTTTCACTCAAAATATAAATTTTGAACAGAACTGAATGATTACTTTTATTAAAATATCTATTTTAATAGGGAAAACTTAATTTATTCCAACTGAGCCTCTTTTTAGGTGTGGTCTAGACTATTTGAATCAAGATGTTACCTCAGCACACTGCTTCTTGCCATTCACTCACTTTTCTGACTTTTCTTCCTTCACCTTGTCAGTCATTAAAATTTCTCTTATAATAGTTTATTTTCTAAACTCCCTTCACTCAGGTAGAAATATAGAAAGGCTGTCATCACATAGCAAAATAAAATTAATTGGCCACAAAAAACAGGCACAACCTTTGTTTATAATAGATTTCCCCCTAATTTTACATAGTTTGCCTTATTGTCACTTCAAGACAGGTTTTTGCAAGACATTTGATGTTCGTGTATCCTTCTCCTTAATCCAATAATAATTCTACCATGTATTTACTAGAGTATAGTTATGAAAGCCGTGTGGAAAGCTTTCTAGAGCTGTATTTCTTGCCAGAGGAGACAAAACTTGGAGACAGTAAATACACAGACTGTTTGCATCCTATTGTTAAATGCTCGGAAACTATGTGAATGAGGGTGGCATAAATGCTTGGATGCATTAAACCCAAAAGGCAGCTCTTCTCTGTCTCCAGTTAAAAGGCTTTTGCGGTGATATCATGTTGATAAGAACTTTAAAATGCTATAAATAGGTAGATAGGATCTCTAAGGAATGTGTTTGAGATCATTCTAACTCATCCATCTCAAGAAAAAAATTCACTGCAGGCAACTTTTGCAGATCACATAATGTTTGGTGAACAGCTAAAACAGTAAGAGGGGGTCATTGCTCCAGAGTGACGGATCAGTACCACGGTTGGGCATGAAGGGCAGCATGAATCATGTCCAAAGTGCCTTCAGGACACATTTACACGTGTGCTGGGCATCTGACCCATGTAGTAGTCATTGGAGGTTTCATCCCAACAGTCAGTGAGGTTCACCTGGCTGTAGACACCCACATGTGGTCGGAAGTTCTTTGCCCAAGGTTCCACTAACCAGAGCAAAAAGGCTTCAGCTATAGTGGGAGTCAAGACAAGTAGTTCACTGGTGGATCTTGACATTTGCAGACACCTGAAATTATGAATTAAGGAGGCATCCATGTAACTTCCCTAAGTGTCCTGTACAAAAGATGGAGAGGAGTGTTCCTTATTCTACCTTAAGAGGCAACTGTAAAGTCACAGGTGGGATGTCAGACTCCACTAAATGCTGAGGAAACCTACTTGAGTGATTTAAGCTATCCACACAGCTTTAGAGGACTGAAATGCAATGAGATGAGAGAGAGAGGATGGGAAAAAGAGGAGGGGGGAGAGAGAGA
>VYZT01030497.1:59868-154447 GCA_013400735.1 Pomatostomus ruficeps | reverse complement strand
AAACCCAAACAAAAATACAAAACACTAAAAAATAATAGCAGCAGCAACATAAAAATATGGATCAAGCAACCAAACCCACTATTGCTCTCCCAGATGCTGTGGTCGCCATCCACATTTTGCTTTCAGAACCCCTCTTAACAAGATGCCTTGAGTCAACAAGGTATTTATTCGCTAATTTGTTCTGTATTTATCCCAGGGTTGAGTGACAAATATTTTATTGATTTTCTGTCTTTCATAAGAGTTTTGTTCCATCTCCCCATCTCCTCTTTATATCAGACGACCCTGCCATATAAACATTTCCCAAACACTCCCAGCATGTGCACCATAAGTTGTCATTTCTGAGTACAGAGCTCAGGACTCAATTTTAATGCATGTTTCAGGGTGTGGGGGAAGGAGAGAAAAGGGAGAATGTACAGAGTGAATTTCTTTCTTTTTTTTTTTTTTTTTGCACTAGAACTAGTGCATATTAATTCCAGTTGTGCTGATGAAAGAAAAATCTCTCTTGCTGCTGCCCAGCAGGGTCTTGTAGGCTACAGAGTATTCCCCTCCTCAGTTGTAGACCAACACAACCTCACAGCACACAGGGCTCTCTCTTCACAGCTTTCATCTGGCTCAGACCTGATTTGCAGAGAGCAATAAGTGCTTTTCTCCTGGCTCCAGTGGGGTGTGTGTACAGCTTTTGCCTGGTTTGCTTCCTACTCTTCACATTTTGCTGGCAGCTGCCTCTGTCACTGGAGGGACAAATGTGTTCTCAGTTATGGCCTAATCACTGGCCTATGTCGCTGCAATGAGAGGAGATTTTGGGGGGCTGGAGCATAATTTGTCCCTTTCAGAGGGTTTTTTAGTCAGTGGAAGCACAGCTATTCCTTGGGATTGGTTGTAACAGCTGCTGACTGCCCAATCCCGCAAAGTGTGCAAGCCCAGTACTTCAGTTCAGGCCACCCCTAGTCCCATTTGTGTGCACATGAGATAACTCTCACTTGACTTCACCCACAATAAAGCTAAATGCATAGTCTGAGATGGCCCTCTGGAAAAAAAACGGTGTTCCTCCCATCCTAGAGGGATGTGTCTACAGTGGGAAAGGCAAACAGCTTTGTGGGGGTGCTCATCTCACATCGCTGATGGCAGAGACACCTTGCTCTGAGGTAGCCAACATTAGATGAGGACAAGCCCACCAAGACAAGGGTTTGGTGTGAGCCCTCACCTCGACAGGGTCACACCAAGGTGTGCTGGGCTCTGCAGAGGCCACACACAGCCCTTACTCATACGGCAGGTCCTAAAGATAAATAAAGATCTTGGTTCCCTCCCACTCCGCATCTCCATTAAGCAAGTGATCCTCATGATTCATAGAATCATAGAATCATTTAGGTTGGAAAAGACCTGTAAGATCATTAAATGCAACCCTTAACCCAGCACTGCCAAACTATGTCTATCAGCACCACACCTACATGTCTTTTAAACCCCTCCAGGGCTGGGGACTCCACCACTTCCCTGGCTAGGCTGTTCCAGGGCTTCATACCAAATAAATAATAATACAAATAAATAATATAAATAAATAAGCAGACCTGTGATTCACAGGTGCCAGGTTTCTAAGAGGGTTTAACATCTTTGTGATTGAAGATTTTTGCAGAGGGGGATACCAGTGTCCTGGTGGGACACATCCAGTGCTGCTGGATGAATTAATTGGAAAATCTGTCCCAGCCTGTAGACACCAAATGGCAAGAAATGCAGCTCCTGGATCTTTAGAAAACCCAGGGCCTTGCATTTCAAACAGTTTCTTGTTTACCTTCTCCACAGCGGTCACCTCTTGCAGTCCTACAGGGAGTCAGAAATAATTCAGTGCTAGAAAGTAGTAAATAAAGAAATACAGAGAATTGCAAAGAAAGGACGATGAGGCCTTATTTTCAGAGCTCATCTTCACTGCTACTGCAGACATGGCATGAACTTGCAGCTCTCTGAGACCCAACATTTGCTATTCACAATGTTGGTGCAACCACCTGTTCCTCTCAACTACTGCTTGTGTGTAACCCACACAGCCAAGAGGATTTTACTACAAACTGCAGTGGCTCCAGGTTTGTACCACTCCAGGCTACCCTTTTATGAGAAGCCACACAGCTCCTCAGGATGCTCCTGATGGCAAACACCAGGAAGGGGTTGACCACTGGGTACCACCACCAAGCCACAGCTCAGCTGGAGAGGCAGCTGCAGAAAACCAGCTTCACCCCAGGTGGGGTTGGACACGCGGGGTCAGACGTCCGGCCTGAACCAGGACCTGGGTTTCCCCCTGCCTAGAGAGCATGTGGGCACGCACCACATTTTTCAAACAAGGAGAGAATGATTTGAAACTGGCATCTCCACCACTGCCTTCGGTGCCCACAACTATGTTTGCACAAATATATGAGGGGTATCAAGAATTTTATAATGATACTCCCTCACCCATGGTTCCAGTTAAAACCGCTGCAATAAACAAAACATACAGAGCACATCACTGGCACCAGAGGCTATAATTTTCTCTGAGCAGAAATATTACCAAAAAGAAAAAAGAAAAAAGGCAGGATTTCATCCAATTTAGGAAGAAGTCTATGCAGACCTTTCCTTTCATTAAACTTCTCAACTATTATTAAAGGAAAGGCAGTAGCCAAAAATTCTTTGATGATGACATTGAATCATTTGATGACAGAGTGTTTTGGGAAAGGCTAGAGATGCAGCTCACTGGCAAAAACTTTGAGTCCCAGGAAGAATAATCTTTCAAATGTCACCATACTTTCTCTTTTGTGGGGGAGCGATTTTAACTCTCTTTTTCAAGTGAGCTCTACATTTTCTCTGAAATCCTTTGGTTTTGCAGCTATGAGGAAAACAATATGTGATGTCTTTCCTTCTGAAGCTGCAGAAGATCTTGACTGATGGCAAAGAGAAAGCAGGTACCAAACAAGAAATCTTGGTACTGCAAGATACGAAACATGCAACTGTCAAGCATACTGGGAACAGCAGTGTTTACTTTCTTATTTTCCTGCTTAAGACATTTCATAAAACCACAAGGAAAACATGGGCTACATAGTGAGCAGTTCATCACCACATGACTTCTCATTATTCAAAATTCTGTTGTCTACATAGCCTTATGTTTCAAATATCCCTAATGATTTATTTTTCACTATTTTTTAGTGCCCAGCTGTGGACACTTTAAAGAAACTACTTTTGAAGGTGCTGGTCACTGCTATTCAGAGGATGACATTATCTGAAGGTGCTTCTCTTGCTGTGTCACGCCTGTTCAGTGACACTGACTTTTACATGATCTTGACGCACTTTTTTTTATATCAACCTCTCTCTCTCTCTCTCTCTCTCTCTCTCTATTTAAATTCTGTGGAAATGCTCCTATTCAGTAAACCAAATGAGCACCTCTTCAAGCACATGTTGAACTCTATCCCAGATCAACAGACCATGCAATTCCCTTGACTTCAGTCACGGATTTAAGGATAAGTATGTGCTCATGCATTTTTTCAAGTGGGAGTCAAAGAAACAAAAGGTGAGATCCAACCTGCATCTGGCCAGCTTTGATCACCTGCAAAACAAAGCTATGGGCTACCTGTGCCCACCCCTCTGAGACCAAAACAGTGATCATTTACCACAGAATCACAGAACAAGAGTTTATGTTGGAAAAGACCTTTCAGGTCATCGAGTCCAACCATTAACCCAACACTGGGCCAAGGCCATCACTAAACCATGTCCCCAAGTGCCACATCTACATATCTTTTAAATACCTCCAGGAATGGTTACTCCACCACTGCCCTGGGAAGCCTGTTCTGATGTTTCACAACCCTTTCTGTGAAAAAAATTTTACTAATATCCAATCTAAACTGCCCCTGAAGCAACTTGCCATTTCCCTTTATCCTCTTGCTTGTTATTTGGGTGAAGAGACCAACACCCACCTCTCCACAACCTCTTTTCACATGACTATAGAGAGCCAGAAGTTTCCCCCTGAACCTCCTTTTCTCCAGGCTGAGCCCCACCAGTTCCCTCAGCTGCTCCTCATCAGACTTGTGCTCCACACCCTTCCTCAGATCCGTTCCCTTCTCTGGACATGCTCCAGCCCCTCAAAGTCTTTCGTGTTATGAGGGGCCCAAAACTGAACCCAGGATTCAAGGTGTGGTCTCACCACTGCCCAGCAGGGAGGGACAGTCCCTTCCCTGGTCCTCCTGGCTACATTATTGCTGAGACACGAATGAAGATATTCACCCAGACCACATGCCAGAGGACAGCAAATGAGTAAAGCAAGCAAGTGACAATGACTGTCAACCAAACATAACCCATTCCAGTGCCCTGGAAGGAACAATTCCTTTTGAGATTCTACTTCACTTAAAAATAATTTAATTTCCAAATGCTGAATTCCAATGAGATATTTAACTTTAGTATCCTCGTTAATAAATGAAGATTAACTGTTTTGATGTGGGTTTGAGTGTGCATCCAAAACAGAAATTTTATTTGGAAAATTTTGACAGGATTACATGTTTTAGTGAGAATTTCCTTTGGGCTGAAAAATATTTTTCATCTGGGATATGCATTGCTTAGAAGATCCCTTAAATGGGGAGCCACACAGAGAAGATCTGTGAGCTGTGCATTCAAATTTTTGAAAAGTGATGATAGCATTTAGCTGTTCCCTTGGGACCCTGAGTCACCTGTGCAAGAGGTTCCTGACTAGGTCTCTGCAGGTGATGGACCACACTCGGGGAAGACATCAGGATTTCACTGGCCTTGCTACAGAGTGGATAAAGGCAGGAGAGGAGCAGACCTGTGATGTCCATTCCTTTAGCTGTGTGTTGGTTTGGGCTGGGATAGAGTTAATTTTCTTCACAGTAGCTGGGATGGGGCTATGGTTTGGGTTTTGGCGGGAAACAACATTGACAACAGGGGGTTGTTTTTGTTATTGCTGGACAGGGCTTACACAACACCAAGGCTTTTTCAGTTCCTCACCCCACGCCACCAGTGAGGAGACTGGGGGTGCACAAGGAATTGTGAGGGGACACAGATGGGGTAGCTGACCCCAGCTGACCCAAGGGATATCCCAGATCATAAGGCATTTTGTTTCAGAAGGAATAAGGAAGGGAGACTGTTTGGAATGATGACATTTGCGTTCTCAAGTCACTCTTACATGTGATGGAGGCCTGCTTTCCTGGGATGGCTGAGCACCTGCCTGCCCATGGGAAGTGGTTAATGCATTCCTTGGTTTGTTTTGTTTGTGTGCCTGGGTTTTTCTTTGCCAATGGAACTATCTTTTTCTTAACCCACAAGTTTTCTCACTTTTACCCTTCCGATTCTCTCCCTCACCCCACTGGGGGATTGAGGGAACTCCTGCACAGTGCTCAGTGGCTGGCTGGGGCTAAACCACCACAGACTGCTGCAGAGGTGGTGGCACTGAAGAGATGAGGGCTTCTCAGTCAGTATTATTGATCAATTGCATTATTCAGCCCGAATGCATGGTGGACCTCAACCCTTTGTGTGAGATGGGAGGTCAAGAGCTAGAAGGGAACATGGCACAGGGAGATGTGGCAAACAACAGGAAGGAAGAAATGGTAATGAGATTATCATGGTTATTCAGTGCCTGGCATCCTACATGGTCCCAGAAATAATGGAGCACTTGGGGACTCAGAGGGGAGGTTTTCAGAGCATGGTCTGGCTATTTTTTCCTGTAGAACCAGCAGATGACAAAAAGGCCCTAAGGAAACTCTTTGGCTCTGACTATGTCTACCTAACCCACTGTCCCTAGGTTTCTCTTGACACAGACACCACCTTTTCCTCTCTCCTTCCCTTCTGTGGAGGAGAAAACTCTCCTGCAAGCCAGGAAGGAGAAGGGACTGATGGTCCTGTTCTTCATGCAGTGCCTGGGAGATGAACTATTAACCTGACCATTTGAGTGATGAGCAAACATCTCTGGACAATTGTCTCTCTGCAAATGGAGGCTCCAGTATGAAATCTTTATTTCATTTGGATTGCAAATTCATGGGAGTAGCACAGTGGCTTCAATAACTTCCTATATTATTTGCATATAGGGTCATATATGGTCATTATTTTGTTGCTATTACTATGACAGGATATCAGGCTGTGTGGAAAACCTCTTTCAAAGCTTCCTGTGCCAACGATGTCATCGTTTCCCATTGAATATTTGTCACCATCGCTTTATGCTTCCCTGTAGGTTTTTCAGAGGAAGGGATTAACCAACTGCTCTGCCATCACCTCCTGACAGAACCAGGCAGGTTCTCACTGCTCATCCAATCTACTCTGGATAAACACCATCATTGAGTTAAGGAGTGCTCAGACAACCCCTTACCCATGGACAGAGTTGCGGAAGTTGTAGCAAACACCTGGGACAAGGACATTTTCCATCAGCTCGGTATTTGCTTAGCAAACCAACCTCCATGGTGTTGGTCACAGCCCCCAGGGGCTCTGGAGGTAAAACAAGTCCAATGTACTTTGTGAAGGAGGATCTCTGCCCTCTGCCCTGCCCAGCATGGTTGGTACCACCGAGGTGCCATTTGGCCACTGTGACTCGTGGCACTGGGAAGTGTAGTCAATTTAATCCAGATCATGTCTCTCACAAAAAAAGCAAATAGTAAAAGTACATTAAAATGTGATTTGTTGAATGGTGACCAACATAACAAGCCACTCCAGAGAGCTCCTTTTCCCAGACGTTTCCATCCTGACAGGCAGCTGGAACTGATAAAGTCATAACTGCCCCTTCCACTTCAGAGAGCATCGTGGGGAGGGTGGACAGAAAGCAGCCTCTGTCCTACTTGGTGGGCACAGGACTCTCATGCAAAGCAGATTTTTGAGTGGAACTGGTGGAAGAGTGTAGAGAAAACTTCTATTTAAATCAACAACTATCACAGATATTTGTAATACCTATAAATACTGTGGTCCCTCTACTCTTCCCAGCCCTGGTCTGTCAGGTGCTGGTGCAGAGGATGGAGCAGAGCTCCATGTTGCTCCTCCATGGCATAGATGAGCAGTCAGTGGTTTGGCTGCCAGAGGAGCCCCAGAATCAGGCTGGTCTCCTAGGAAACAATGGCATTGTTGCCACTGGAATAAACATCCTGGCGAGCCATTTCTGTTTATCTGGTATTTCCATTCTCTGCTGATTAACCCAGCCAAGTGAGGTCTTCATGTGGTAATTACAGCACAGCTCATTTGTGTGTGTTTTACAATGGTGTTGATATAATCCCACTAGAGCACCCCAAGCATGTGCAAGGAGTTCCCACCAGAAATCCAAATAACGCCCCAGCACTGCTGACAGCTTAATAACATGACAAAGTTCAGCCTCGCTGGATGTCAGGGACAGGAATGCAGCTCAGGCTGCTCTGACCTGGAGCTTTCAAAATACTGTACAGTTGAGGCTGAGTGTTTGACAAATAACCTTTTCTTTGCCTGCTCAAATCCATCAGACGCTACCAGGTGCCATGGAGAGGCCACATGCCACTGTTAAAATGTTAAATTGAGTGGCACAGCCATCGAAAGCTCTGAGGAGGGACATTTATCTTTATTATTATTGTTATTAATAATGCAGATATTGCTGTGCATTGCATTCCAAGGTATTTTTGCAGCACTAAATCATCCAAACGCCCATCGACGGCCCTGATAAATCACACAATAAACCAAAATTCAATACAGCTGTCAGCCCAGACCCCAAGCAAAATCTCACCGAGCTTAATTATAAAGTTCAGGCGGAGACTGAGCCTGCTTGAGAGGGGACAGGGGGGCAGCCTGGCACTGGGACCAGGGGCAGCCTGGCATTGTCACTCCAGAGACTCGGGAAAGGCTGCATCAGCCCTCTCCTCCCACTCCACAGCATCCCAGTGCTGCCACCAGCAGCAAGGTGGGAATAGCTGCTCATGACAACACCTCTCATTGTTTTCCTCTTTCTGCTCTTTCCACGCTGCTTCTTTACTTCTGATTCGCTTGAAGCTGTTTCGTTCTCCTTGTATTATTTCTACTTTTCCTTGTGCTCCTCTCCTTTCCTCCCATCCCTTCCCTCTCCACCATCACTTGCCTTCTCTCTCACCATCCCTTTCTTGCTCTCTCCCTCTTCTTCCCCTCCCGACCCCCCCATCAAAGCGAGGAAACCGTAGCCCAAAGGAAGAACAAGAGTTGAACCTGTGCCAACACCATGGGCCAAGAGGCTACATATGGAACCAGCAAATCACAGAGCCTTGAAGGATGTTAGTGATTTAAAGTTATGTATATTGAAGTCTGGATCTTAAAATGAATCCATAATGGTAGAGGTAACTAATGGAGAGACTTAACTGACAGCAAGCAGAGTTTTTTCTTTAACATTGTTCTGTTCCCACAAACTCCTCTTTTCCTGTCCCCACCCTTCCCCTGATCCCCTTTCTGATTAGTTCAACAACCATGCTGACAATGAAAAGCTAAAGCTGCTGCTTTATGAATAAAGATTTTACCCCATACACCATAAATATGAGTGCTGGTTGGGGAGCAAGGCATCCAACTGGCTCTGACAGCTGCGGGGGTCTCCCTGGGGAATCATGCCAGTGGCAAGGGATAGGGAATATTCCCAGCAGAGCAGGCAGGCAGCACAACTCTGGCTGTGGTGTGATAAATAACCTTCTGAGGGTTTGGGATTCAGCAGAGATGTGGTGCCAAAGCCAGCTGGTCCTGTAGAGGCTCAAATCCCAACTGCACTGATTTTCTGCCATCGTTAAGGATGATAAGGGATAACCCAGAATTAAAATGCTGCTCAGAGGGAAGGATGTCACTGTACATGTCTGCATGTACAGACAGCTGTGCATACCTGTACAAAACATTTTACAAAGCAAAACTACAGTAAAACATTACTGTACTTGCAAAGCCAAACCCTCCAAAGTCAGGAAAGATCAAATAGTGCTCATCTGCCCCAAATTTGCTACTTTTTGTATGCAAGCTTCATGGTGGCACTGGGACCTGAGGCAACAGCTGAGGGGCAGGAGATTCTGAGCTCTCACAGCTGCACTTGGAACTGTAACCCAAATACCTGGCTTTACTGCTTAGTGTATATATGTATATATATTTATACATTTATATATATAAATATAGAAGTATGCGTGTGTGTCTTGGCTCAGGCCATCCAGTACCCTCCCAAACCAACCTTTGAAATGCGTTGGAAGCTCATTTGTCCGGGGGGTGTTTCTAACAAGCCATTTGAAGGCAGCTGTTCACTTGAGGAGGGTAAACCATTGTGGACAGGAGCCATTTCATGCCAGCTTGTCCCAGAGATTTGGAGTGATCCCAGTACATTGAGTTTATTGGTACAGCAGTTCCCTGAAATCACAGCACAGTGCAAAAATCACGTCTTAAATAGGTGAACAGGAGCATCTGAAGTGAAAACTCATCTCTGAAGTTTCCAGTCTTGGTTCCCACGCTGTGAAACTCCATCCCATGCCCCTTGGGGACACATGAAGTGATCTTATGAATGTTTGTGAAGCAGTCACAAGAAACACTGCTGCAGAAAGCACATGATACCGTGACTGTTTTAAAGAGTTTCCTAAGAGTCTGAACATTAAGGAATAAAGAAGGCCTAGCACCACTCTGTGCCAAGAAAACAAATTGCATCATCCATTCAGGGCACCGACGGGGCAGGAGCTGTGCAGGATGTGGTGCATGAGCTGATGAAAGCTGGTACCACAACCCGTCCACACCAGGAGTTGGGTGAGGATTACATGGGTAACCTGAACCCCAGCAGGTTCTTCAAAGTCCTTCCCTTGGCACCAATAATGTTCTTTAATGTTGTTTTAACAAAGGGTTGAGGGAAGGGGGACTTCTTACAATAAATTCTTTCTCACACTTCCCAATGATTATACTTCCATCCAGCTTTTCCCAAAACCTGTGGTGTTCAACGTAAGGGAACCAGAAGAAAGCCCCTCTATTATTGCTGCTCTAGAAATCAAGACCATAAGGGTTACAAGGCTTATGTAGGCACTAAAGAAAACACCCTTTCTTCTTGTTTTTGGCAGTTTAGGCTTTTCAAACTGCTGCACCTTCTTCCCTGTGGCATTAAATTCCCCTTTGCATTCTGCAATGCTGACCTAGGGGGAAACTTAATAGATTAAAGTCCCTGGGGTGTACACACAGCACCCAGGAGAGAAGGGTTACGTTTCCCTCTAGCTGCTGAACAACAGGGTGGGTTGGAAATTGGCCACCAGCCATTGGCATAGCCACGCTGGGCTCCGGGATGGTGGAGGAGCCAGTTCCAGTCCTGCTGAGGAGTGACTAGACTGCGGGTTTTCCTTTTCCTCCAGGCTCCTCCAGAGAAGGGCTAGATCCTGTCAGCAGTGCCTGAATATTGGCCAGATTATGGGGCATGTGGGTATAGCCTATAGTTATTTTTTTTAAGTATATATTTGTTTGATGTTTTGCAAGCATCTGCTTAGGATTTCTGTGCTTATCTAACGGGAGGAAAGAGGCCATTCTTCCCAAAGCCAATTCAGTGCAAGAAAATGTCATAACACTGCTGGGCCCCTTCGTTTCATCCTTCGCCAGAGGGACTCCATAGTTCCTCTGCCGCTCCTTGGAAAGCCAAGAAGCAAAGGCTGGCAATTAAAGGCATCTGCTGGGCTCATGAAAGGAAAGGCATGCATGAGATATGAAGGATGGATGACACCTGAAATGCCTAAACTCTTGCCTGGCGCAGACTGGACTGATTGCAGCGTGTCTAGCAGGACGTGTGGAGTGTTACGTCAGGTATTGAGATAAAAAAGAAAACCCAAACTAAACCCTCCTTGACAAAGCTTCCCCACACTCCATCCCTGAAGGAAGAGGTGCTGGCAGCTCCATGGAGCCCATCAAGGGCTCTGCTTTTCACATGGCAAGCAGGGACAGACAGCAGTACAAATCCCCGTCAGATGGAGCGATTACCTGGGTATCTTTCAGAGACCGAATGACCAGCAGCAGTGACACATTGCTGTGGAAAGGGGAAAGCTTTGGCTTTGTTCAGAGCAAATGCATAAGGAATGATAAAATAAAGACAGGAAAAATGATAAGCGATCCAGGTTGTTACTCACCCCATTTTTCATCGTTCAGATCTGCAATCACAATCACTTATGCACAAAAACCACTTATTTTACACAGAGCCTAATAGATCTGATGTACTCAGTTTTACTACTCTAAAACATCACCTAGACCAGTGTCCAGAGAGCCTGAGACCAGTGTTATGTTTGTTTGTACAATGACAGCAGACAGAGCTACAGGGAATAATTTTTAAATAAGCACTAAAAAACCACCAGTGCCAAACATTTTTTGTGTATGGTCAGTAGGTCAAACCCCAAGGGTTGGGGCTCCTGGCACCCCTCTGTGAATTATTCAGTACCTGACCACTGCCAGAGATGCTCATCAGGATGGAGCAGTCTCATACCTGTGGTTCTGGCAGGACAGTGACATGATGGAGCTGTGCAAGGTGTGGGTTTCTATAGGAAAATGCACAGCAGTGTTCCCCATCAGCCACAGCAGTGCATAGCAACCCTCAGCAGCTGAGAGATTGAACAGCAAAGCTGAACTTCCATTCAGGATTGGCTACAAATTGGCAAAAAAAAAAAAAAGATGTTTGCTAATTCTTCGATATGTCTGATGGTGAGTTTTTCAGATTCCATGGATTTCCTTCATGCTTCCACGACTGGAGAGAAAAGGAAAGATCACATCTGCTGTGAACCTACATCCGGGTGTTTGCCATTTAGAGCTTAGTCCAAACGCAATCAACCAAGGCCCTGGATTTCTACAGTGCTGGAGAAGTGAAATGGTATTTCAGCACTAGATAGCAGAAACATTAGGCTGGCACTTTTCACCTTGACTCTGGAGAATTTGAAACAGGTGCCCATTTTCATATCACACACAACATCAAAAGAGATGTGGTACTAGAGCAATACAGGACTAGAGAGATGTGGCCCATTGGGTACAATCTTTGGGACCAGAAGAGAAGCTGACATGTAAACTCAGAGAAATCCTGCTGCTCCTCTCCAGTTGCAGCTGTTGGAAGATGAACTCTTGTTGTTTCAGATGGAATGTGATTCCCTGTCATTTGCTATGAGAGGGATTCCAAACCTCTGTCTCTAATGCATCTCTGGAACTGGTTTGCTTTGAGGAAGCTAAATTCAAAGTTCTGTGCTGGAATTCAATTTACAATACTTCACATTTGTGTACTGTAATCCCAGAAAGGACATTCTGGAGCCAAGGCACCCAGCCCTCCCTTGGCTGTGTCTAATCTCTCACAGCAGAAACAATATAAGAAATGAGGCAAATGGAAACCTGCTTCCTTCACGGACTTTCTCTCAGCCCTGGCATTTAGGGACTTGACTTGGAAATTGCTTCCAAAGTTTTGTGTTTAACAACATTAATGGATCTGTTCTGCGGGAAGTCAGCATGTCCATATTTGAACCCCATATTCATTTTGATCTGCACAGTATCATCCAGAAAAGGGCTCCAAAGTTTAATTGCACACTGTGTAAAAAGGCTTTTCTTTCTGATCGCTTTAAACTTGCTGCTTGATTATTTCATTAGGAACACATAACCTCTGAAATGAGAAATAGTGAATAGCCACACCCCATTTCACCCCCTCCATTATTTTATAGATGTGTGTTATTACCCCACCAGTTCTCATATCCCATTCTTAGAGTGAGGGATGACTATAGCTGTATTCAAGCTCTGAGCACACTTTTTTGTTTTTTTGGCAGGCAAGGAAAAGTTGCCTGTTTAAAAAAAATTAACAAAATTAAACAAAAGTTCAGCAATAACCCAATGAGAAAATAAACCACTTTTATTCAAATTATCAGGTGTTAATCGTTCTTGGAATATAATTACAAACAGCTCCAATTCAGGAAAGTGGGTTTCTTCATTTAACATATACTCATTTGAAGGATATAAAAGAAATATTTGCTTATATATTCAAAAGCTTAAAATGAAACAATGCACAGATACTTTGTGTTTAAAAATTAAATTTAACTCTATCGTCAATAATAAAATATACTACCTATTATACAAAAAGGACATTATTTTATTCACAGTAGACAGAGTACAGTCTCACAATCATAATATCAAAGGTGAACTGCAATGATAATTTAATTTTATTTTTCCTATTATTATAGATTATAAGGGTTAGAGCAGCACACAAAGGCCCTAATCAGTCCTGTCATGTAAGGAGCTGCACATGCAGAGAACAAATACATAGTTCCTACCCCAAAAGGTCGCAAACTAATCTAAAAATTGCACATTAAGAGAGGATATTCCTTGACTGAAAAACACAAGTATGCAAAGGGATTTTATCCTGGCTCTCTTTCTTATCTGATGGAGACCCCCAAATCCACAGTTACTTCCCCCTGTCAGACATTATAAAATAGTTGTTTACAAATAAATTACTTTTCTTTGAAGCTTATCTGGTCTGAGTTTGAAGACTTGAGTTTATGCTTTCTCCATACGAGTTCCTGATCTTGCCCTTAGCCCAGTACTTCAGGTGGTAGCCCTGAAGCCATTAGGCATTTTTGGGAATAATGACATTTTTGAGGAGAAAATCCAGCCGTGAACTCAGGTCTTGACCGGTAGCTAAAAATTTGAGTGTCCTTTCAAATGAGCCACTTTTTGCCTGTATAGTGCCCTGAAAATGTACCATGTCTGAACATCATGTCATGGTTCACTGCCCAAAGTTTGCCTTTGAATGTCAGTGCAGTTTTGAAGCAACTGTGGGTCCATTGGGGCCATGCAGGTCTCTGCACAGGTTGCTCACCCACTGATAGGAAACTTGTCCATGTATCTCTTAAGATTTCCAGGCTGGTTCCTGCCATCCTGTCTCAGTGGGTTCCCCTTCCTCTCTTTCAACCTCAGACGCCCTCAAAGTAACCAGGATTTTGCCCCAAATGAGTCAGGATTTGAACACGAGTAGGTTTGGGAGGGGAAAAAAGTTCTTCTGCTCACGCCCAAATCTTACTGTGCAACTTGCTTTTGATCTTCAGGCCTTAGAACTGAAAACAGATTACAAAAATAAATCTATTGATCACTAGATCATAATTTTCTAGGAAAATACTCAGCAGGACCCTTCATTAAAAAAACCCCAAGGAAAGGACAAAAAGGAGCAAAGGGGGGTTACCATCGTGGCTCTGAAGGCTTGCACTAATGAGGACCCATTCTCCAGGAACCAAACCAAGCAGCTATTGGGAATTTGTTCATAGTCTCTGAAAACACAGTCAGGAGCACAAAGCTGACAGGTTTGCACCAGGAAAGAGAGTTGGGATGGGCATTGGGGATTTTCACCCCGATTTCTTACAGTTAATAATGCCCTGGAATTTCCATCACTAAACAACACAACATACTCCTGGTTTCTTTGAAACCCAAGGCTTAGAAACAGAACAGCATTGGAAATGAGAAGTGAGGCAGCAGCAGGGCAGCTCGGTGCACTTAAGGGAACATTTTTAAGCCATTTAGCAGGAGTTTATTGCTCCAGCACTGGAGGCTTTGAGCATTGAAGCACGACAGGGTGTGCATTGTTGTGCCAGAGCTGCCTGCCCTGGGTGTGTGTGGTGTGGGGCAAGGGGCCAAGGGCTGTGTTTAAACGCACCCGCACGAGAAATGCGATTTAGGCAGAACAAAGCACACTCCTGTTGTGCCTCCCCGTGATTATAAAATAGATCTGTGTCATTATAAATAGAAAATGACTGGTGACAAAGATGCTGCTTTGACTCACTTCTGAGGCCAAGCTCCTTCGCTGCGGTTCCTGATGTCAGACCAATTTAGCGGCTGCGCTGCAGGCGAATGTGTCTGGTTTGGGGTTAGCCAGTCCACATCTCATGATGGCTTAATCTCATTTTAAAACAGCAGGGGATTCACTGGGTCCTGTGCAAGCATCGCTCCTCCGCCCAAGGACGGCTCTGGACGCCTTCAAAACGCGCTGTGCCCACTGCAAGGCTCAGATTGCTAAACAGCAAATTACCTTGTCCACCAAGGGACTGCCAAACTTTCGGGGTCTGGGAAGTTGAGATCCTGCTTCCACACAACTAAACGGTGTGGTTCTTGTTTATTCCAGTGGGAACCAAATCAAAGACACAGAAATTATAGTGCTGTTTCAAGAGTGTAAGTTTTCCTTTTTATGCCACCTTCCACCCCAAAAAACTTCACAGCATTATTGAATTAAATAATGCAGATAAATACTCTGAATATATACGTATATATATATATATATATATATATATATATCTTTGTTATGTTGTACAATAGGTAATTAAAAAAAAAAAAAAAAACAACCAAAAACAAACACAAAAAAACCCCCTAAAACCCAAACCAGAAACTGGAACTGAATCTGAAGCCCCTGTTGCAGTATCTGGAATATTCTGTTCGTTTACTCCTAAGTATGCTCCTTAAAACAAACTGCAGCCTTTCTGCTTCAATAATTTAATCAGAATCCCACTTCCATTTGTATTTTATACAACAGTTTACTCCCAAAGTTGGAGATAACCTCTCATTTCCTGAAAGCTCTTAAAAACTTTCTTAATGAAATAGTAAAGAAATCTGCTGTTTGCAATTCTACTTACTTATTGCTTACTTCCAAACTAAAGTAGTTCATTTAATGAAGGGGGGGGAAAAAGAGTGAAAAAGACTAATTTGGTGCCCATAGCCATTTCCCAAATTCTTCAGAGTTTATAGACCTAGAGAGACAGGGAAAGACCAACTTCTCAGCAGTGCATCAGAATAGGCTAAAATGACCCTGTGAAACCCATGCAATTCTGGGAATTAAAGGATGTTCACTCCTGTTATGGTTCTACACTGCAAACTGCTTTTAGGGCTCCCAGTAGTACCCATTAGCAATAGCCAAGCTTTTCTGTTTTAATTTAATTTAATTTAATTTCCACCAGCAAATTCCACCCTGTGGTGAGAATTGACAATATCATGTTGAGAACCATTAAAGCATATTTGGATTGTTTTTACTCCATGTATACTTAAAAAAAAAAAATTCCCCCACCCTTCTTAGTTTTCTTTAGACAAGCCACTTCATAATAAGAGTGAGGCAGACACAATGGAGGCATCGTTGTGCTGTGGGATTCCACCACGGGGAGTGTGGTTGGGGATACAGAGGAAGGAGCCTTGGCATTCCACTGCCAGCGTAGCCTGGTGCCAGCTCCCCACTGAATCCCCCATGGGACCAGAACCGAGCCTGGCAGCGTCACTCAAGCCCTTTAAGTATCACCTGGTGTCCCTCTGCACTAAGACCCTTTCTAGCACTGCTGCCTCCTTTTCTCCCTGAGCGTGCTCTGCTCTCTCTGCGCTCGGAACATCTTCATGCTTATGCAGCCTTTGGCTTTACTGGGAATTCCTACTGGGAATTCCCCCACTGGGAATTCTGCCACCAGATTTCAAAGGGAAGAGAATAATAATGCCCTTCATTAATATAGGCTTTTCTGTCATGACTTTTAGGCCCCTCTCCAGGCAGGCAGGCAAGCAAGCACATGTTTAACATTAAACACATCAGTAGTCCCCATTCACACGCTGCAAGCTAGAAATGCTCATTAGCGCTGGATCACGGCTCCAGCTGAGCTCTAACGCTTCAGCCAGGGAGCGGGGCAGGAGGAAAGGTGGCCCTCAACCCTTTCATCGTGGCTGCACCATCGCTGGTGGAGCAGTCTCGGCTCCTCCGGCGGGTGGTGGGTCCCCTTGGCAGCAGAGGCACGACCCGCTGAGCTGCGACAATGCCACCATTCAGAGCTGCTTAGCTGATGAGCGCAGCTCAAATACACCACATTCAAATGCATCCTCGGGAGTGTTTTCAGGATTAGCATCTCTCCAGTGAATGGCGAAAGGGGAATGATTTGGGGCATCAGGGGAATAGGATGATTGCTGTGGTCTCTGAGAAGTTGCTGAGTCCTGCGTGGGAAATGCCGGAGGGGTTACACGGGATTCTTCAGGCTTTTATGTCACATGTTAAAAAATTGACTGATCAAGCTTTGGAAAACAGCACTGGATAGGGTTTCTGGGCTTTTCTGGGGCCGAGGGTTGTTTGGAATTTGGGACAAGGAAGTTAAGCAGTTTAACGCTCTCTGCTTTCCCTGCATGTGAGCTGGAAGAGGAGAAATGGAACAGGACGCCTCTTTTCACTGCTGAGCACTGAGTGGGCTGTCACAGTTCAGTGTCCAAACCAGCACATCCCTTCTGAAAGGAGGAAATGGGAAATTTGTGACTCAGAAGGAACATGTCTACTATCTCAGAGAAACCCCTAGGCAGAGCCACCTTCAACAAGCTGCCTTGCTCGTGTCTGTGCTGAAATTCACAGCCCAGACTAAACAGTCTATCACTCTTGGTTAAAGCATTCAAGATGAAAAGACACACTTTTTAAAATGCTTTTAATACTGTTTTCTCCAAAAAAAAAAAAAAAAATTGCCTCCTTCAGCTTCTCGACAAGTATAAAACCTCACAGCTTTCCTTCCTCCTCTGGAATTATTAAGTCATTGCAGACATCGAAATTAATGAAGAGAAGAAAGATTCAGCAGAAAGGCAAAATCATACTGGAAAAATATTTCTTAATATCAAAAGCAATTCAAGAATAATGAATACATCTAGAAGAGTAATAAACAAAGGCAAATTTCCTGATGCTTAAAATAATACACATGAAGGAGGACACAAGACTTTGGGGTTATTTTTTTCTTTAAAACACCAATTCATTTTTTAAAAAAAATAATGCTTTCATGTGCTTCTGGTTTTACAGGAGTGTGATTTCCACTGGCTAAATTTTTGCAATAATTTTCACTCAGCTAATTAGCCAAGCTCAGGTGATGCAGACAGGGGTTTCATCCCACCAGATGGAAGGGTTACACTAAACTACAGTTTTCCCTGTGCCCATCCATGAAAATCCTGCTACTTATCACTGAGGGAATGGTTATGGCTAACTTGGAGCTGAATTTGAGCACAGACAAGAGAGGGAGAAAGGTGTTTAGGGGTAAAAATAAAATAAATATATATTTTAAATAAATACTATGTGCAGTTCAGCTGAACTTTCTTGTAGGAAACGAAGTTGTTTATTTTCTTCGTGATATAGACTGTCATTCCCCCCAGCAGTGGCTTTGCAGCTGATGCAAACAGGAGTAACCTGTAGCTCTATATTCCACACTAGAGCTGATAGAGCAATATCATTATGTGATTTCTATAGGAAATAGTGTTTCTCAGCAGCCCTGGTTTAAATAAGACTTCAAACAGATCCTCTTTAGACCTACCTGTGCTGCAAAATAACCTCTTGGCAATTCCAACAGTCTAAAAGAGAATAAGGGGAACTAATCTATGAGATCCTCAAGAACTCCCATACCACTGGTAATAGAAGAAAAATCAATATTCGTTCCAATATGAATGGAGTGTTGGATTGACTGAGCAGGGAGCTTTGAAATAAATATCTAAGAAATGTTTGGATGAAATGGACATCTTCACAGACATTTGGTCTGCATTTCTGAAATGCAGATGATTAAATCCACATTGTTGGCTTCTTCCCTCTCTGCACTGTGTCTTTCTTTACATTTTGCAAAAAAATTTATGAACAAAGTTATTGTAAATCTGCAATGTCTGTCTTGTCACTTAGATTCTTTTCAGAAATGCGGCCTTGCCAATGTAGATATACAATCCTGTATGATTAATATTTATTACTTATCATTCTAAATACAATGGAAGGTCACCAAAAACACTCCGCCTAAAAGAGTTTGGAGCCATTTAAAATCTTTTTGGTGATGGATCCTGAATCTTGAGCTCAAAATCTTAGCAAAACACTTTTCTATGTAGGATTTCCAGTATTTCCTGCTTCTGGCCACGGATAAAGCCAAAAAGCACAAAGGTGAGTGAAAGTTACAGATCTGAAAACATGAACTTGGATTTCAAATCCAAACAAAGGTCAGGGAATGCCCGAACCTGTCCATAATCTTGGATCAGCCTATAAGAGTGTTGTGAGTAAAATGCAAAGTTAGGATGCAGAGTGAGACTTGAATTCAGACAAAACTGGTACCCATAGCTGAAAATTACTCCATTTTCCTCTAATATTTTCTCATATGCATCACTATATCTTATCTAGATCTTTTGAAGTATTGTATGAAAAACAAAGATATTTAAGGAATTTTTTTTGTTATTAATTAAAAGAAAATTAGCATGGGGATGTTCAGATTTTATTACAAAATCTTAAAAAGTTTTTAAGAACATGCAAATCATCTCAGAAAAAAGTTCATTTCACTTATAGCTCGTTATTTTATATATAAGCCAAACCATTTTTAAACAAAATTTTTAAAGAACAGATGCAATTTGAGGTCACTGAAATCACCTGATTGTGATTTGGGCCTCTTCTATGAAAAATAGTGACAAACATATAAGAGCATTTCAGAACTACGAGATTCACCAAAATCGTGAAGATTCTGAGATGGAAATCAGGGCAGACCCTGGTTCACCTGCCTGAGATCTGCCGCATGTTTGGACAGTCTTCTTTCAGGAGCTAAATATAATAAGCAGAGAGCAAGAATCTGCATCTCCTTCTGTGTCTTTTATTCAAAGATTCACTGCAACTGTGACTAAGCAAAGCTACTGATTGAAGTGCAAACCTGAGAAAAGACAACTGAGAAAAATGTCATTTCTGTTGATTGACAGGATCATACTGAGAGTAAAAAACCCCCAGGACCATTGATCAGATAGATGACTTTTCACTAGAAACAAATTTGCAGAGCTCTGCTAATAACACTTTTTTAAACTGACCGAGCCATCGTGCCCCACACGTCCTGAGTGAAAACAAAACCCAGAAAGACAGAAAGAAAAGATCAAGTCAATCAAAATAAATAAATAAATAAATAATTGATGGACTTTTAGAAAAGGAGAAAAAAGAAAATAATATCACAATAATTCCAATCTCATGAAGAAACGTTTTTAACAAGCCACATGTGCTTGTGCAGACACTTCTAATCTCATTAGATTTTTCTGGCTGCTATTAGTGTTCTCTGAGCCAGCTGATTTCTCAGCAGTATTTTAAAGAGTGCAAGCCTTTGCCCTCCAGTCTAGCCGCTGCTAAAATAGCCCATTCTAGGAGAAGACTTGGGAGTTTGCGGATTTTCTTCCAAGGTTTTGAAAGTTCAGAGCAAATTGACCATTGCATGCGAAACAATAGTCAACCGCAAACTCTCTTCAGTCAATGAGCAACATTCTGCTCCCAGCTGGGTTAGTGTGAAAAGTGGAATTATCCCACCAAAGTAAAAGGATCGTTTCAGATTGTCATCAGCATCACACAGCAGAGCCTGGCTTTTGATGTTGTTCCACTTTCCCAGCTCTCAGCTGCAAACAAGTCTGCTGTGAGGTTCCCCTTGGTCACAGAACACCAGCTTGGGGTTCCCCTCAAATCAGTACAGCTGTAGCAGCTCTAACTGGAGGGGGAGCCACATCAGGTTGCAGCTGAGCTTTATTTTATCTTTTAAAACAGCAATAAATCCCCCCCCAAATTGAAACCCGTGTGCCATGCACTCTGCTGTAAGTATTGAAGCACATGAGTTTCAAGTGGAAGAGCTGTCATTCTGAACTTGCTAAAGGAACGTGCAAATAATCACTAGTGTAAAGCAGATGTGCCAGGCAGGCACTGCAGACAGAGCAAAATAATCTCTTTTAGAAAAGAAAAACCCCTAATTCAGAATTGTGGAACCTGGATGGGTAAAGCCTGGATGAGCCGGATTGAGGCATCATGCATGGATTTCTGCATCATTGCTGAATTCCTGGCTGCAAACGTGCCTCTCACTGTGCCTCTCGCTGTGCCAGCCTGCCCTCTCTGAGGCTCTCACAGCAAACTCCTCCTGGGGGGAGATGATGAGTGACCCATCTGGAGCCCAAGGCGACGAAAGCGCTTCCCCTGCCTGGAACCCGTGTGCAGCGACAGCTTCCCACTGCTGATCCAAGTTTCCCAAGACAGCAATTATAGAGGAACTGGCAACCATACAGTCAAGACGACATTATCCTACGTGGTCTGGTTTGCTGTGCCAATTCCCTCTGTGGGTGCTGGAGTCAATCTGCTGCCCCTGTTATTGCTGTGTCTGTCTGTCTCTACCAACCAGCAGATCCACTGGGCATTTTGGCACAGGCCCTGCTCTTCCACGGGCTGCCTGCTCAATTGCTCATTCACTCGCTTCTGCTTTAAACATTCGGATCCAACAACACCATGCAAATTTTATGCAGAGTAGCATCTGCAAGTCTGACATATTCACTCAGGCTTCCCCCTCTTGCGCCAAGTTAAAAATAAATACCCTATAAACTCTTGGGCCTGCTAAGACAGAAGATGCATTCAGAGAGTTTATTTAAATATAACTGCTAAGGGCATTTCTGCTTTAGGGTCAAACTCCTACTTTTCCCCTCTCTCTCTCTTGTATTTTGTTCATGCCTCAAGGATCTTAATAAACTGGGGGGGGAAACGTCCTTGAAATAACCTAGAGAGGAACCAGTTCCATGTGTTCCTAATTCTCTTACCTGAAATTTCAGCTATTTTTAAAACTCTAAAGAATACAGGTCGTGATGTACCCCCAACACAGAACAAGAAACTAGTCAAGTGGACTCATTTCCAACACTGATCGCAAATAATACTAGTTGAGCCAGATCTTGGGTTAGACGTCAAAGGGTCTCCACCCCCCCATCAGAGCTGCCTTCTCTTTTCTCCAGGCAGAGGCAGATTTGTCCCTGCCCGATACACTTGGAACAGGTGAAGTCATAGGGATGCCAACCAGACAGCGTAAGGATAAAGTACATCTTAAGGCAACAAGGAGCAGAGTCTGTAAAAGGGGATACTGAGCCACGCCTGGGGGCAGTTAGGACTTGCTGAGCCTCTTGGCCACGTCTGCGTAGGCTTGCTCGATTTCTTTGTCTGCTGCACAGGTGTTGGTGAACTCATCCCTGGCATAGGCATTCTTCAGGTACCGCCACAGCCCCGTCATCTCCGCCGGGAACTCGAAGTTGCGGTATTTTTTTGCAACAATCTAAAGCAAAGATAAAACACATGAAAAAAACCCTGTCTCACTGGTGATGTATCTCCAGATTCCTTCTTAGGGGGCTTCTTGCTCCTTTCGGTCATATAATTAATAGGAAATGAGAGGAATGTTTGGAGAATCAGGGACTTATCATAGAAAAGCCTGAGAAGTGACTGCTGGTTGTCCCCTATCCTGCAAGGCTGCTGCTTGGCCTAAGGATACTCTAAAGCAAGGACCTGGCTACTGCTACCAAATTGCAACTTTTATGGTACTTGAAGTTCATTGATTTTACCATATTTTTGGTTTGGGGGTTTTCTTACAAGTCTTAGGTACATCACATAAAGCTGAGACACCACAAATGCTGAACTATACAAAGCAGGACAGATTTAAGAGAAAGGCATTAGTGATGATTATAACATACTTTCATATTAATTATTAAATTTAACATTATTTTTATATATATATGGTATTATATTTTTAATATATGTCATATACTTCGCCCGGCCAATGGTGTCAGAGGATATAACCACCTACAGCTGTTGGAAGGCTGTCTCCATGTTCATGAAAAGGAAAAATTCAGGGTGGTATGGGTACCATGATTATGAAACCAAGATGATTTAGCATATATTAGAAACAGGAGCATTGGGATAAACTGAGGGAGAAAATCGTTATTTCAAGACTTGTTAGACTAGGAAATTGTCTATCAAGGCAAATTTTTGATTTCTAAAAACACTCAGGCCCTTATTCAGGAAAATAGTTAAGTGCATACTTAATTTTAAGCACCTGTACAGCCCCATTGAAGTAAATGGGATTAATCTGTACTTAATGCTAGTTGGTTGGTTAAGTACCTTGCTGGATTGGGATATTTCAGCTTTCCTGTAGGAATATACCATATAGAATAAGCCTGTGGTGACAGAGTGAACTAGCTGATAGGAAGGGATGGATTAGCTAATTTAATGAGTGCTTCCAATCTTTAATTTTTCTGACAGTATAAAATTGTTCCTGGGCATAAATTACATACATATGTGGCACAGAGTTCCCCTTTATTTTTAAAGCACATGGTAGAGCTGTTTTCCATCTCAGATTTCTTAGGATAGTCATGTTCTCAGAAACGACTGTGATTTGTTTTTATTACCAGGATCCACTTGGTATATGCAAGTCCAAATCCTGTCCTAAACTGCATTTAATTAAGCATTCTTGCCTTCCATGATGCTTCACACGCATATGGGGAAAGATAAAACCTGCTGGGCAACTTAAGTCAACATTTTCAAAACTTCCAGCACACATCTTCTATCAAATGAAAAAATAATTTACTCTTTTCTTCTATCTGCAAAATGCTTTTCAGGCAATATCCTATGGCTATGCTTGTCTGAGAAAAATTTTAATTCTCTTTTGACATCTTTCATTTCATCCCAAGGAGACAAGAGCCAGTGAGGGGCCACACATTCATTTTGCATTGTCTGACTCCAACGTCGCCAATGAAGACGAGCCAGAAAAAGTGCTAAACCTGTGAGGATATTATCACATTTCTTACCTGGTGACTTATGTGCTTTTTTAATTTATTTTTTTTTTTCTTTTTGCATGTGTGCAGTCAGCTCCCAGGCTCAGATTATGTTTTGGCTCACAGAGCCAAATTAGATGCATGACTTGGCTTTAATTCCTAGCTCACTCGCTTGCCAAGGTCTGCCAGGTACTTGGGTTATTCTAAAGCAACATGTCATCTGATAAATTAAATAAATGCAACATTTAGAAGTCAAGATGATGTACACGATTTGCACTATACCAGCAACCATAGTACATCTTAAATCCTGGACTTCGGCAGTGCCTTTGATTTGTTAATTTCTCTGTGTGAAATACCAGATGGAATAAATATTCCCCAGAGATGGACTGCTGCTCTTAAGTTACAAATGGGTGGGAACTGACTGAAGTTTTGACATGTTTCTTAAGGATATTAGGAACTAATTAATATGAAAGACTGCTGTTACTTGCAGCAGGGTCAAAATAAAGAGACAAGACACCTAGAACTTAATACTGTCTTCACCACTGATTAGTGATGGGACAGTTTTCCCCTGTACAAAAGTTCCTTTAGTTAACCTGTAGGAAACACCTAGGAGCAAAAATGTGTTTCAAACTGCTCTTCTAGGACTTAAGAACTCTCTGCTGAAATACACATTGGCTTTGGCACTCAGCTGTCAGATCAAGGCACATCAGTGTCAGACAAGGCTTCTATGACCATCTCATGACATCTTTTACCTTGACAACGTGGAGTTTGGGCAGAAGGTTGCAGTCAGCAAGTGTCAGGTCATCTCCATCCAGAAACTTGCGTTTAGACACTTTCTCCTCTTCAGTGCTGTCTGCATCAATCTCCTCTGGCAGGGGAGTTCTCAGGTAGTCATCCAGCTTCTTCAGAGCCTTCACCAGGCCCCTCTCAAGAGCTTTGCCCAAAAAAGCAAAGAATAAGTGATTAGGGCAGAATAAGAATTGTTTATAAACACTCATTGTCAATGGCTATGGTAGGGTCTAGAAAAAATGCCAAGAACCAATTTCTTTGTTGTTAATTTGTGTTCCAAAGCCTACACAGTCCGATGGCAAAGTAGCCCAGCAAGGTACACCTGCCTGAGGATAAAGCTCATCCTACAATGGGAAAAGGGACACAGGGACTTTGCTGTACCACGTCTTCTCCTGACAAACAACAAAAAGCAGTGAAAGAGATCACAGAAGGAAAAAACAGCTTGTCAATATGATACACCAAAAAAAACATATATTCCCTATGATATTCTTCTCGTCTGTTGAAAGCCATCACACAGTAACTGGAGCCCTGTACGCTGTTCCTTCATTTTTCTAACCAGTCACACAGGACTGCAATGAAGCAGAATTTTCTAGCATTGCTTCAGCTCTATCAAGTCATAGTTTTACTTCTTTCAACCCCCCTTCCAGAGTAATTAAAGGCAATAGCACTAATTCCAAAGATGCTAACCAGAGCTCCATGGAGCTGAAAGGTATACTACGAATTAGATGAGATATTAGCCAGTGTTAAAATTCCCATTTGACTCAGGTTCAACTTGGGTGCAAATGCTCCTATTGAGAGATCTCAAATAGGGTCTCACAATGGAGAGGAGACTCCAGACCTCTTAGTTCAGTTACTGAAGATCATGTCCCACACTGCTGCTGGCTCCAACAAATTCCACCTTCCGTCTTCAAATGCCACCTAGACCTCTACAGCAGAGTGCAAATTTTTCACCCAGGCAATTAATTTGTATTCTTGTGCTTCACTGTCAGGATAATAGAAAAGCTTGCTTGAAAGAATGCACTTACAAAAAGCTGAATAACTCTGTCTGTTACTTAGATTGCAGACACTCGGGGGAAAGAAGGGTCTTTCGTGTTTCTGTTCGAAGGGTGACCAGCACAGTGGAGTTCTGGTCCCCCACAAGTGCCCCAAAGTGCTAAAGCAACATAAATAAGAAACAGCAAGAATTTACAATGTGAAAAAATAACAACATGACTCACGGGCTTAGGGCCAGAATTTCAGCTGGTGAAAATTACCTGCAGTGATTTATACCTGCTGCAGATGTGGCCTGGAGTCAGTATTAACAACCTAATTCTGTAAAATCTTATATCTCTGAGTAACTTACTGCCACCGAATTTAGGGGAGAGTTACTCAGGTGATGTAGCACTGCAAGGCCTATGGAGATAAAGTACAAAGAGCAATGAGTTCAAACTGAAACAGGGGAAATTTGGTTAATTATATGCAAGAAATTCTTTACTGTGAAATAGTGAGGCACTAGAACAGGTTGCCCAGAGAAGCTGTGGCCCCATCCCTGGCAGTGCTCAAAGCCAGGCTGGATGGGACTTGGAGAAACCTGGGAGTCTAGTGGGAGGTGTCCATGGCAGGGGGTTTGCAATTAGATGGTCTTTAAGGCGTCTTCCAACCCAAACCATTCTATGGTTCCATGGTCCTAAATATATTCATGGACCACACTGGGAGCTCCAAAGGGCTGCAGCAGTCACTCTTCACAGAGAGCCTTGCTGGCACAGGTAGCTCCACAGGCTCTGTTGTCAGCTGCCCTTGTGCTTTTGGCACAGGGAGAAAGGCAGCACGTCCAGGGCCGCCGAGGGAGCAGGAGCTGAACACCACAGAACATGATTTCTCTGCTGCCCTAACATCCATTAAACCTGTGCCAGCAGTGGAAGTCAGATTAAGCCGCTTGATGCCTTGCTCCCACCGAAGTCTCTTGGCCCAGCACCAGGGAACCATACCAGCTCTTTTGTGGCTGACTCTGAGACACAGTGGCAAACCCTGCCTTAATTGATTGACTGGAGAAATGACTGCGATCCAACTGAAAACACCCCCACAAACATAGCAGGGAGGGAAGGAATTTTATTTCTGAAAGCAGAGCATCTAAAGCGACTGAAGTGCTGCCATCCATAAAACAAAAGCGTTGCCATCCCTCATTTAATCAATTCAAATTGAATTTTGACACTGACATTCTGCTGTCAGATGCTGGCAGTGGTGCCTTTAATCGCCTGCAGCTGTCCTGCCTCACACAACTTCCACGGGAGGGTAGGAACTGTGGAGTGTGGCAGCACTCAAAGCATTTAGCAATCTCTTTTTGGTTTGACCTGTAACACCTGTTGAATAGACAGTTCTGCTTCTCTTGGTCAGCCTCAGACTGTGTCCTCTTACAGACTCAAATTACTGTGACTTCATTCGATTTTGTTCATCTGGATTTTAGAGAACTGGCTCAACACTGACTGTTTCCCGGTATTCCCTTCACCCAGTAGGACTGTTGGTTCTCCAAGTCATCTGAGCAATATTCCAGTACCAGGAGGATGTTTTATGCTTTGTGCTAGCCCGTGAGGTCAGTCAGGTGTGTGCACGGAGACAGGAGCGGCAGGTGAGGTGTGTTTATGTAACTTTGCTGGAACTTATTAGGGTTTGGGTTTGTTTGGTTTTTTTTGCTCTATCGAAGTGCGTCATGGCTGTCCCAAAAACAATGCCTGGAGTGAAGCCTGTTTGTGACAGGGAGAAAAACATCTATCTGAATTCATACTTGGCGCTTGCGTACGGCAGCTTTAGGCCAGAAACAAGCATATGTTCAGGGTTCAATACATCTGTGACCTCATTCACAGGCTCTGCTGGAGCCCACAGGATCCTGACATCTCACAATGAAATCACCACATGGCCAGGACCATCTTATATCCTGGCAGTCAAGAACTGAACAACTCCTTGAGACACCAGTGACCCCATTTATTTCATCAAAACTCTTCTGATCCTAGTAAATCTCTCAGAACAGCCAGGAAAACAGAAAAACAGTGAATAAGAGAGACCTGCTCTCCTTCCAATTACACAGTGAAAGAATTTTGAAATATAAAAGTAATTAAAATCCAAAAATTGCCATATCAAATGGATTTTAAGTGCACAGGGTCAGATTTATAAAGCCTGTCGATGGTTTCCAAGGCATTTTTTGAAACCCATATGCAAATATCCATGTTGCAAATCCTACTTTCTAGGTGCCCTGGCACCTTCAGATTTATCTATATGATTTGAAATCTTACGTTCCTCGAGAAGGTACTTGGGGAAATCCCCACTCAAAGTAGGAGGACGTGTAAAAGAATCTAATTTTCTCTCTTACCTGGTAGATATTTAAGCATTATGTGAAAGGTGAAAAATTGTGAATGGAGACTAGGAAATAAGCTCTTCAGAACAGCCTACAGCTCTGAATGTTCTGGGACTCTTCCTGTGGAAAGAACAGTCTGAGTTTGTACTACTGACCAAACTCAGCTTGGATTAATTCCTTAAACTTGGATTTAATTCCAAACTTCCCATCCTATGGCTATTTCATGATAACCTGGATGACTCTCTACATTGTCTCCGCTGAGAACACAGGGGAGAGGATGCACACACGAGGGCAGGGGCCATGTGAACACCAGTCACAGCACCAGACAGGATGAAGACATTGAAAAAGATGTGAAGAACTAAAAGATGACTAATTCCCCATTCGTGAGAGTACCACCCACGGTGAATTTCAGAAGTGGCTAAGCACCTAATTCCCTTGGCAACTTGTCCTCTGGGAAACATCATTAAATAACTAAATAGGTTTGCTGATAACAGACAATGGGTGGGATTAATCTTCTCTGAAGTGAGTAAATTAAAAGAATAGGCGTGAATTAAACACCCTGAGAGCTTCCTCTGTGTTCAGTGGAGTTTTCTCTTCTACACTGGGTTTTGGTGACTCCTAAATGAGCTGTGGGGAGAACTTTTCCTGAAGTGTCTAATCTCACCCTTGCATTGTTTGGTAGTGTCAGGGTGGAGGATTCAATGTCACAACACCAAGGAGAACCAGGCCTGAGTATGTGGCTCTGTGCTGCTTTTGTCCAATTGCTTCCCCACCCTTCAGACTTTCAGTAGGAACTTAGGGATCCCAAATGTGACCAGCTCTGAGAAAGAAGCCCTGTCATCAGCTTATCCATGCAACAGCTGAAATGTCTGAACTCCTGGAAACCATTTTTCTGGACAGTGGAACCACCAAGCACAAAGGCACCAGCATGGTATTGCCTCCACTGGGATATATTTAATATAACCTCAAATTCCAAGAAGTTCTACCCATGTATATACAAAATCCATGGTGGCACCATCTCTCTCAGCTTTCTCTGCTTCATTCTGCGCTACTTATGCAGCCAAAGACAACTTCTAGCAATCACAGTCCTGCCCTGTCATCCCACCAATAGTAAACAACAATATTAATAAAAAAACCTCATGAGCTTTTTGTGATTTTTCTTCTCCCTTCAAAACTAGGATTTTAAACAACTTTACTTAAGAATCCTGAGCTAGAAGCCAGCAAAATAGCACTTTCCAACCTCAAAGCAACCACAGAACACTTAATGAATGTATTACCATCTGTCAAATGCAGAGGGTGAGGTTCAATTTAGCTGATGATACCTAATTCACAATGACGTTCTGTTTTCAGCAGAAGGTTACTTGATGTTGAACAATGAGATTAACAAATTCTGACATGCACAGAAATACAAATAATGTAACAAAAGTTAATAATTGGCAAAACTGCGCTCTTGGTTACACTGACATAAAAGAGGAGTAACTCTGCATTGTCAACAAGCTATTCCGTATTTACTCCAGTTCAACCAAGAACAGACTTTGGCTCTGCTACTCAACTCTTCAAGCAAAAACTTCCTTAAACTATTAGCCTGTGCAACTATTTCCAAGGGATGGAGACAATCCTTGTGCCTTGAAGTACTTATACCCCAGCTGAACAAAACATTGGAAAATGTAATGCATGGAGCAATCCTGCAAGTGAAGCAGAGGGCCAGATGACAAAGAGTCATTAATAGGTACTCAGGGTGAAATTTTGGCCATCCTGAAGCCCATGGAAGTTTTGCTGTTTACTTCAGTGGGGTTAGGATTTCTCCAGCAGCTTTTGAAGCCAAAAGAGAATATTTTAATCAGTTAGTGTGACCCCTGAAATAATACCGGCCATAAAACTTCCAGCGACATTGGTCGTTTCCATCTCTGTCTTCTGTGGGTCAAATAAGGCTGAAGCAAAATGGAAAGTAACTAGAAAGTAGTAAAAGAAAAACGGTTTGGAAAAAGTAAAACCAATTCAGGCTGCCCACACCCACAGCATTTGCAGAGGTCAGACGAGGACTCTTTTTCCCCTTCCTTGAACTCCAAATATTTCCTTCCTTGTTTAATGTTGGGACAAGGAGAAATAGCAAAGCAGACAAAGCACATAAACACCAATCTCTGTGGCCTGAACGAGCCACTGGAAGGCAAATCATTGCATCCTAAAATAGTAGCCTAGGAAAAGCTGAATTACCACCAGAGAAGCCTCAACCTCTCTCTCTCTCTTTCTCTTTCTGTCTGTCATAGGCAGACTGGCTACCTAAATTTAAAACAGCTAAAATGAGGTGAGATTACTCTTTTTTTATGTGTTTGTGTTGAACCTCTTGCAGGATAAGGATTTCACTTCATAGTTATTATGGAAAGAGATGCGAGGCATAGAGGGCACAATCAGGGTAGTAAGAACAATAGATTCTTTAAGCAAATCGAACATAAAAACTACTTGATTTATATGAAAAGAGAGAGAAACTAGTTAATTTTTAAAACAAACTTTAAGCAAAATAACGTAAGATTTCCAAACTAACATGAAAATGAGACAGTCATGTTTGGGGATGGTTGGTTAAGTAAGTCATGCCTAGACATCCAATCATTTTCGCATCACTTTTAAAATGTTGGTAATCTTTAGAATTAACATATCATTTCCAAATTAAAAGGAGAATAACCTTCTGTTTCAAAAAGTTTGAGAGAAAATACTTCTACTTTCCAAAGTAAGTTATTATTCACAAAATTCCACCCACATTTGCCAATAAATCAGGTTACTCACACCACCCATGGCATTTTTATTAAATAAAACTTCTGTCACAAAACATTTTCTCCAAGTCAAGGACAAATATATGTGGCCCTCTTTCCAAGTGATTATCCCTGTGACTGCAAGGCTTCATAGCCATCGAAGCCCAGCAACATCTTGTTTTTTGTAGCCAACATCTGAAACTACCTGAGGCTGACCTCGGCACAACTGCCAGGTTCTTTATTGTCAAGCCCAGGCAAGTTCAACAAACCATGATCCATGTACAAAAATGAATGATTCCTGCTGCTACCCTGGATCACTGATTGATGTTTTCCCTTTTTACTGCTTTCTTCCACTGCCCTCCAGTAAGATTTATCCTGTAACACACGCAAATGAACTTGGTGAAATACGCAATGAGGGAAAAGGGGGAACAGTACATAAATATTCACAGTCTCAATCAAACAACCTGAGATTTATTTTTCCTTTAAAAAAACAAACCACCTTTCCTGATCACTTCCAGATTCACAGTTTGATATTATATGAGACCCAATACTGTTTTCTGGTAGGAGAGGAGAACCAGCTAAGAAACAGCAATTTAAGGTAAGAAAATAATATCATTCTACTAGCCTGACAGTCTGATTAAAACCAAGAATTCATATTTTCACTCTCTATTTTCTCCATCCTGCTCATTTGTTGTTTTTTTTCCAGGCTGGCTCAACAGAGTATTGTAACTTTAATCTGTATAGATTAATTCTTCTCCATGGAGGAGCTGTGACTGCCATACACATGACTCTGCACTCCATATTGAACAGTTTATCTTCCCCCTGCGATTTCAATAAAACCCTGGAGATCTGAGTGCTGCCTTGATTTCTTCTGTTCAGCCATTTAAGAGTCAGGTGCCTTGTCTAAGTTGGTTTTGTAGGTTCCTCTCCGCACAGAGGGACTGAGCCTCTCCAGAGGGTAATTCCATCCAACTGCCCGAGACACCTGATTCAATCCAGCGTGACTCGCCCCACACATGCCCTTCCTGCTGCGTGAATTACAGATGAAACCTAAAGGACTAGCTCAGACTAGACACCTCACTTTCAGGGAGGTGAAGTCAGGCAAGATGAATCCTACCCTTTGAATATAATTTCACAGTTCACCCAAGTGATCTAGGATAATACCTCCAATTTTTTTAAAAGTTACTTAAACATTAGGGTTTACTTCCCACAGGGCAAATACATGGCCCATTTGTGCATTGCAGCATCCTTTCCAGGCATGTTTCTGCCTCATGAAATCCCCAGCTCTGAGCAGCAAATGAGTGGGAGGTCACTGAGAGAGCCATTGGAAATGCAGAGGAGGATGAAGGTTGTGTGCTCCCATGCATCCAAGGCATTTAGATGCCTAAGTCTGGGCCAAAGGGAGTTTCTGGGGTGACTCAGCTCTGCTATTAAAGATGTTCCACTCCAGATAAATAATTCAATATTCGCTGGAAAAGAGGCTTGTGCATGTTCCCACAATAAAGGTGAATGCCCACACAGCCATGTGGAAAAGCTGTGATCTGTCTGTCTCTACCCACTTAATGAATCAACAAATACCTGTTTGTGTACACAGAAGAGAAATAAATTAGTGTCTCCTATTCCTCAACTCCACTTTCTCCTGGTTTGGGGTTCTTTTAGGGGACAGGGGCTCATGTTCATCCTCCAGACAAGTCGGAGCTGGGACTTGAGAAGGGGTTTTTACTCCTGCTCAGCGTTGGGGTGAGCTCACCCCAGGAGTGGGGTGAGTCAAACAAACACAGGGGCACACATGGAAACAGCAACACAACTCTGGTTATAAATCACCTTTCAGACACCGTCTGAGCCAGGCAGAAACAGGGACATAATTTCCATCCATGCAGGCACATGGATGTTGTTCTGTGTATGTCCAGTTAGAGAAATGGAGGTGCTAAGCCCCGGGAACACTTGACCCAGTGTTGAGAGGAACACGGAGCTGACACAGCTGAGGGACACCCCAAGCACCCTCAGAAACCTGGACACGACAAAAAATGCTGATTTGCTTACGGGTAAGATTCCCCTTGCCCAACTTCAGCCATCTAATTGTTTGGTAATTAGTCCGACCTAATTGTTCAAATCTCCCTTACAGGTAGCCATCAAGGACAGGCACCTCTAAAGGAAATTCTCCCACCTCTAGACCCACATTTTAAGGAAAATCAAACTGCCCTTTAGAAATGGATTGACATTGAAATTGATATATTTCTGATCAAATCCATTGATCAGAAATATACCAGGACTTTTGAATGACTAATGTATGACTTTTAGACAGATCCCTCCCTTATCATCTCCCCTTCCCTTCTCACCCCACCGACAGACTGATCATGTGGACTGATTGATTAGAGGTTCACTCAAAAAGTTTGGGATATTTTGAGAGATGTGTCTCAAAAACTCCATAGAAGGAATGAGAAAAACTGAGAGCTCGATTCCCAGCTACCTTTTCCTAAGACAGAACAATGATCCAAGGGTTAAGAGGTTGCCTGGATTTAGAAGACCTGAGTCCCTTCTTCTCAAGCTTTTCTATATAACTTTATAAAAATAATTTAAATAATTTGCCTTGCAACTTCCTGTATATAACAAAAAAATAAAAATACTCTTTGGCCACAAACTTTATGTTAGTAAAGCAGTAATGCACCCACTGTGGGCATATGTTTCAGGTTAGAGAGGGATAAACAGTAAATATAGGAAAAAGAGGCATCTTGGCATCTTCCTATTTTTGTGATACCATCTGTCCTACTCCCAAATTAAACCCAGCGAAGCAGGTGAGTCAATAATGCCTTAAAAAGTAAATTAGACATGTTTTTCAAGCATCTAGAAAGACTGTTTTTACCTATTTCTAGTTTTTTACTAAAAGCTCAGGTTTCCTCCTTCCCTTTTCTTATGCAGTTTTACAATGGAGGCAAAAAATAAGTGCAATACTTGTAACATTATCATGAAGAATGTGGTCAGAGCACCTTCAAGTGCTGGTTTTTTAAGAAGAAAACCCAGGTGTTCAAATGACACCAAAGGAAAGCTTCATTTCCAAGTCTCTTAGGAGTCCCAGTGACCCTGAGGGCAGGAAGCAAGTGGATGTAAAACTACTGGCCTACAAGTGCCCCAGGAAGAACAGCACCAAGCTTGCGTTTCACAAATCATCGTGACCCCACAGCAGCACGTAAGTGACAAGTATCATTTTTAGGGCACGTCCCCGAGGGCCTAATCCTGACCTCTGCCACGTTAGTCTTGTGCAGGTGTCCCTAAGGCAAGTGCAGACAAGCAGCAGCTGATTTGCATCAGGAACTTGTAGAAAAAAAAATAAGTAAGTCAAGCCCCACAAATTATAAACACACATTATTTCTAGTATGAGGTTATCACGTTGCTATCTCGATTTTTAAGTGTCTTCACTCAGAGTGCAAACTTTTGTTTTACTACCGAAGAGCAAATAACATGATTCTGGGACTAACAAAGGAAAACGAAGTACATGTATCTGCGTTCAAGTGAGGGTGACGCGCGTTTCTGGTAGCGAGTGCAGCTGGGCTTCAGCAGCAGTGCTGTGGGGACCCCTTGTGTTCCAAGATTTAAGCAAAGAAATTTGTACAGGCTGTTGCCACTTGAATCTTTCATATCAATTTCTTCCAGTTCCAGGCATGTAGAAGAATAAAGTCTGACTCTGTTTACACCGGGATAATCCCAATTACATTCCATTGATTTCAACTGCATTATCGAATTCCAGCATTGGTGAAGACACGAGACGGAGACAGCAATGCCTAGCTAGCAGCACCTGAGGATGACATTTTAAAGCTATTAAGTTCCCAAATCCCTCAGTTCACTTAGAAAATCTCAGTCTCAAATAGATTTATTTAATATTTCCAGAATTTTCTGCCCTTTGTGTCCAAAAATTGTTACTGAGACACAAAAAGCCATAAGACGATGAGATTTAAAAATGACTCGCATCTTAATTGTTTCCCATTGTTTCTCTGCTTTTGAGATTCTTTTTGTTTCAAGTCCCGTGAAATGACTTAGGGATCATTGTGATTATGCCTCAACCTCCCTGAAAGGAGCAGAAGCAAAATCAGTTATAATTAAGTCTGGATGCATGAAAATAATTCAAGTTTTAGTAGGGAGGTCACTGCCTCTGTTGCAACTGAACTGTTGTGGAAAGTATTAAAAACATTTTTCCCAGTGTCCCCAGTTCAAAAAAAGGCATTGGGAATTTCAGCAAGAGGTCACAGGAGAACAATAAGACAGTGCTCAAGGACTGGAAAAAAGCCTCAAAACCAAAGACACTTCAGTGCACCAAGGACACTTCAGTTTCTCCTGTTCTCTGCTCAATCAAATCAAATCCGTCTAAGGATGAGACATTAACATGTTTGCTCAATGGGCAAATGACTGTGATGTGATTTGTAGGACATCTTAGTAAATAAACCGAACATCCTGCTGGCCTCAAAGTCCATGATACTCGGATTACTTTCTTCTGTAATCAGAGGAACCGGGATATTTTTACAAGAATTATTTCTCTAATTCCCATTTTGTCACCTCATCTCTAGCACTGTTTCCAAGCTGAAAGTCAATGACTTGAGATCTGTCTAATAAAGAAACTTAGCAACACTGATTTTTCATTTACATCTTATTCTTCATTTTCCTGTTATTTTATGAAGAACATTTGCATGTGTAAAAAACAAACAAACAAAAAAAAAAAACCTGTTTAGGGAAAAACAGATCCTGGGCCAATTCTTTTCCCTTTGAAGTCATTAACAGTTTTGCAAACTGACTTCCAGGAGCCAGACACTGGGCTCTGTACCATGTGATAGCTTGCAATGGCTAAATATAAGCCTGTCCTGTCAGGACATCAAGACCAGTTGGGTGTTTAAGCCCAAATATTTGGTTATATAAGATTTGGACACTGAACTGAGCAAGGCCATGACTTCATCTAAGTCCTTGCTGTGGGGAACATACTTAAGATACACCAAGTCTGTCACAACGAAGGGAGTTACCCACCAGGGCAAAACCATAGAGCAATGAAGTTAAAACTCAGTTCTAAATAATAATGTAATTTAGGCCTCCCATTCCAGCAGCGAGGCGCTTAATTCCTCCCAGGACTGCTGCTGCCAGATTGCTCTAATCCACTTCCAGCTGTGCTGCTGCTCCTGTGTGCGAGCATGGGAGCTCGGCTGGGAAACAGAACAAAGCATCCCAGCAAAGCCAGCAGCACTTGGAGGAATATTCAAACACACAGGGGAAATAATTCCCTCTTAAAGGAGAGCGCCTGCCAACTACTGTTCCCATTGCAAGTGTTTAGGCCTGGCCTTGCAGATAGGCCCTGACTCAGCAAAGGCTTGAGAACGTGCCTTAATTTCATCATGTCATTAACCTTGTTGACTTCAGCATATTCTATAGCTGTAATTTATATAAATATATATATTCTTTCCTTTTTCCCCTCTCTTCCTCCCTATGGTATTCTATGTCTGCAACGTTGCTTCAGCACAGATGTGTCAGAAAATTGTGTCTGTTAGTAAATTTATTGCAAATATTTACTATTCCCAGAATGGCTGCATCTAAAAGTGTTAACCAGGCATACCAAGTCCCTGCCTTGGAGAGCCCGCAGTCTGATCACATCTGGACTTACAGAAAATGTTCCTCTTGTGTTGTTTTCAAATAGTATTTTTCACATATCCATCAGGAAATCTTCGTCCCTCAATTAGCAAGGTCTTAGAAGAAGGCAAGTTCAGAAATATTCCCTCGTAAGGCACATATTTCTCAGATTAAGGTGATGGTGTGTTATCATTTAGAAAACTGAAAGCCTCTTCCTTCTAATGGCATACAATTTCAGTTCTGGCAGGTCAAAAGGTATTGGCCCTTAAAACTGTCACTGGTACCAGACAGAATATTGATGGCTCTGAGCCTCCAGCCAGCATGATTTTGAGGAGGACTTCCAAAAATTATTTCTCAAGAAAACTTATTTTGCAAACTGCTGCTCCTGGGCATTTTAGTCTTTGATTACTGGGCAGAAAGTAGATAAAGCAATTTGGGACAGATGATAAATGCAATTTGCAGCACTTCTTAACAAGTTAGCACAAAGCTATCACCACAGTTTTAGTGCTCTTTATATGTGTGTTTTTATAAGGAGACAGAGTGAACAGTTTTATTAACATATCATGACTGAGTTATGTGGGTCATCCCAAATGAATGGCAATAAAAGCTTTATATCACACTCACCAACATGTATTTGGTACTTTATGTGCCACAAATGTTGCAGAAAAGCTATTTTACATATGTTTTAAAGACTGGGTATTTTTTATATTAGGGCTGGTTTTGTAAAGCTGCCAAGCACTTCAGCTACCATGAGCCCAACATTATTCAGCTCAGGGGGAGTAATAAAAACTTGTTTAAAATGTTCTAAAATAGCTTTTTTTTTTTTTGTGCTTCAAAAGGCCAAAATTAAAGAATCATGGAATCAGCATGGAATCATGGAATGGGCTGGGTTGGAAGAGATGTTAAAGGTCAGCTATTTCCAACCCCCCTGCCATGGGCAGGAACACCTTCCACTAGAAGAACTGTCATCCTGATGTGTTCCATCACAAAGCAAGTTCTTTTCTCTAAAACAATTTTAAAAGCTCTTTCTAGTCCTTCCTGGCTATATGACAGAGAAAACTTTATACTCTCACAGCCCAGGACAAATTGTAGCTTGTGCTAGGCCTTGGACAGGTGTGGGATTTGTTGGGGAAAACAGAAATTCCCTCAACTAAAGAGAAAGAATAAAAAAAATTTAATGGCAAATTGATACACAGACATCACACACATATTCCTATATTTTGCCTATATATTTATATGGCACCTTGAAAATCTGTTCAAAAAACATAAAGCATTGATGTTGGTCCCAAATTAGTGTCTGATCCAAGATCCCTGTCAGAAGAAACTTCCCATCAATACAAGAGCATTGAAACAGCTTTTTAAACTTGCTCTGGCAAACTCAAGAGCAACTTTGCCAAGAACTTTGCTGGGCACAGGGTGAAGCCTTTAGGCACAGAACAGGCAAAAAGGACCAAAGACTCAGGAGACGCCATATCACAGTTAGTTATAATCTGACCCCTTTGGCTGAGAGAAGCCAGGCTGGAAGGAAGAGAGGTGTCCCTGTCCTTCCCCACCATTCAGGGACATGCTTTGGGGGCAGATGTTTTGCTCTCCTGCTGGTGGGGCCAGACCAGTCCACACTTTTCAGAATGTCTCAGGCTGCCCCACCACACTGAGAATCTCCTACCCTGCCTCAGTGCCACAGAGGGTCTGACCATGGAGCTGGTATTACACTGGGGTTTGGAGTGATTTTCTGCTTATTTCAAGAGGCATGTGATGGCTTCTAGGAAGGAGCAGCGTGCACCATTCAGCCTGTGCACAGTCCTATGCTACGGGTCTGACCCTCTCTTTAGCAGGAGTAACTCCACAGCGTAAAACTGATGTAGGGCAGTTTTAATTCCAGCCCTGTACGTGTGTGTGCATTTCTACTGCACGTGTACACACACAGCACACTGAGAGAGACATTTCCCACCTCACGCACCAAACCACAAAGTGTGATGGAGCTACTGAAAGAGGTGAATGGCATTTAATCACATGTGAGTTAATGATTTAAATGCGCTTTTATTTTTGGCCTCTTGATGTAAATCCAAACCAGACAAGCGGAGTCCTCTGGTCAGACGGCTGGAAATTCCTCTGCATGAAATCATGTTGGTGGTCTCCCAGCTCAGCGCCTTCTGAGGAGCCGTACAGTGAAATATCCTTCCGTACCACTAATGAATGCGCCCACCCACACTGGAGCTGGTGCCCCCTAAGAACTCCATTCAAGAACAACTTTTTAAACTCCTTCATGAAATCAAAGGGCTCATTCTACGAGCCAAAGAACTCACAATTTTAGGCGGGACAGTTAATGGGTGGTTACTCCAGGTTGTCCCCTTGGTTTGCAGTACACAGTCTCGCAAGTAAAAATAACAAGCAGGATGCTGACTATGTACACAGCATTCCAATTAATTAGATTTCTTCCTCCTCCAATGAATACATAAATTGTTGCTACCCTGGTGACTTTACAGAGAGTGAGTGACTTGCTCAGCATCAAGCAGAGAAACCAAAGTAAACATACAAGACGAGTTTACTTTCCTATGCTCAGACAAGACCTCCTTCTCAATATTACAACCAAAAACTCTCAAACTGGCTGTGAAAGCTTGAGCAAGAGCATCCAGGAAATCATTTTCAAGACTACTGTCACTGAACCCTCCCAAGGACTCCTGTCCTTGTGTGAACGAGCACTTGTAATTTCAGGCACAAGGGGTGAAGCCTGGTGACAACAGCCAGAGAAGTGAATAATCCCGTTGTGCTACTGAGACACAGATCTAAACCCACAATGAGGAGACGACTCCTTCAAACAGGCCTGTTATAAAATTATCAAGTGGCACAGGGGGTGGAAGGAATCAAGTTCTGATTGAACTGACTTGAAATAATAAATGCACACACTTTCTTTAAACACAGCTTGCCACATCCTGAGAATCTGGAATCAATTCCTTCCCTTTCAAGAAGCTTAAAAGTGGTGGGACTTTGATATGGCATGAGCATGTTTGCTTCTGGGCTTACAGCCCTCGCCAGCTCATTCCAAAACTTTCAACGTTTTTATATTATAAGACAGAAAAGTTAGGAAAACAAAGATGGAAAAAAAGAATCAGAAATTCAGGGAACTATTAAATCAGGGCAGCCTCGCTGCCAAATACCTTTGGTAAGTAAATGAATCATGATCAATAACATATTGCCATGCAGACTTACAGGAGAAGGTTATCACCTGTTTCTGTGCCAGGCATAAAACATAACGGTGTGTGGCTAATGAAGTACTGCATGAATGAAGAAAAAAAAAATCACTATTTTTCTCTGTAATATTGAAGCATTTTTACTTCAAAGTCAATTTAACTCATCCAGAAAAAACATGATTTTTTCCATAAAAACTTTGTCAAAATTGATAGGTTACTCTGAAACACTTCTCTTTTGACGATGTGGCATTGGTAAGAGGAAATTGTCGTGACAGAAAGAACCCTCTTTTGTAAAGAGGATGTTTCGGCCCTGATTGTGAAGCTGCTTGTGCAAAGCCGCTTGCTTTATACATTCACATATTTGCCAGCAGAGGGTGTCACAATCTTAGAAACAGGCGTACAAATGGATCCTTGCATCTGAGGTCTCAGACACACACTAAAACAAGAAAAAACCCATCTCTTTTTGTCTTCAGTAACTTTTCCACTATCAGGGCAAAAAAAATCATTCAGCTATGTAAAGGCAGCAGAGCGTGTTAGCAGTGCCATCTCCCCAGCGCCCTCGGGGCAGGAAACACCGCGGTGACACAGCCCGCAGTGCCATCACCTGCGCTGTGACATTCCTGCATGGCCCTGGCTGCAAACTCGGCTGCGAGGGACAGCAGCTTGGGCTTATCTTCGGTGTGCATGAGATTCTCTCCAATTCTTACATTCAGGACCTTCTTGCTGCATAAATATCATTAATTATCCCAACCACTTCATGGCACTTTTCCGCAGAGATGCAACAGCCCCAGGCTGGGGTGAGAGCTCACGCTGCACACACCACACGACCTGTCCTAAACCAGCACCCTGCGAGGAATGGTCACACGTAACTACACCCAGCCCACACTGCTCACAGCTAGAGATAGGCTGGTGCCACAAACTCCCAGCCCGATATCCCACACGTTATTGAATTCACTTCCCTGACTCCTGAGTTAAGAGAACATCATTTAAACAATGCGATGTTTGATGCTTTAGCTACCCTGCTATTCAGCACCCCTCTATTCCCCACTAAAATAAATCAAAATTATTGTTTGTATAATGATCTGAGTTCTATAATCTATTTTTAATTTATTAACAACTCTCTCTCTATTTGTGTTTTGATCAAGTGCAACTGATGTCCCCGTCACTGGTGTGGCTTTCCAGATTAACCCAAGCACTGGAGTCAGCTCGAGCTAGGAAGGGATATAGAGGAGGACTGTGAGACAGATATTATCTTTATCTCAGAGCTGGGAGCTACAGAAACCATTCATGATAACCACAAGCAGCCATCTCTATTCTTTTTGGATCTCACCTGCTCATGTGGAGACAGGGAAAGGGACTTCCCCTAAGCAATTACATTTTATGTTTATAAAATGCTTTCTGTTGTCACAGAAGTATATATAACCACTTCTGCTGTTATACAGGAAAGATTAAAATATAATATTATAAAACATAATACAAACATAATATTGTAATATATAAAAACAAATGTATAAAATTTATTTAATATAAGAAGGTAATATACTGTAATATTAATATAACATAAAAATTATTTACTCCAATAGGAAGTTTCAAGCTGTACTAGAGGAAGGTCGGGCTGGACACCAAGAAGAATTTAGTCACTGAAAGGGTTATTCAGCATTGGAATAGGCTGCTCGGGGAGGTGGTGGAGTCACCACCCCTGGAAGTATTCAAGAAGTGACTGGATGTGGCACTCAGTGCTACAGTTTAATTGACAGGGTCATGATCAGTCAGAGGTTGGACTTGATGATTTCAAGGTATTTTCCAGCTTTTGGGATTCTGTGATTCTATTCTATTATTTTGAATAATGCAGCAGGACCTGTTGTAAAATGATATTCACCAGATCAGGGCTAGAGCGCCAGATCCCTTTTGAATCAGTGTTGTAATTTTACAAAATTTTACAAAATACCAATCAAAAAGAAATAGGTTCGTTAGGAAATATGCACATGGTGTTGCTCCCCTTCCTCTTTGCACACAGTCTTTTCACCGCACAAGAAATCTAACACAAGTACTTTTTGACTAACTCTCTTCCATCCAAATCAGCCTTCAGAATAACTGCTGTTGTTCAGATGAACTGGACAGAAGGTGAGGAAAACATCCCTGGGATAAGGAAGAAACTATTTTTCCTAAGCCCTTGAAAACGGAAAGTCAATTACTCTGCTGAAATTGAGGTCTGCACTGACAGCCCCAGGGACCCCAAGGTCCTCAGGGACTTTACTTCATTGGTAGAAAGAACATAATTATAGACAGAAAGAACGAGTTCTACTCTGCCCATCTCTGCTTTATTCTCCTTGCAGTGCAGCACTCCAGCTGTAAAAAAATTAAGCTAAAAGCTTTTCTCTACTTTGAAGAGGAAAATTGAGCATTCAGGGACCGCAGGGTCTGGATAAGACAGGAGCAGGAACCAGTTAACAAAAACGGAGTGAGGATGTTTGCAGGGAGCAAAGATTGTGTCTCTCCTGCAGCTTAACAGCTCTTGTCTCTGTAACCTTGGTGTGCTTAATTGTCATTTAGAAGAGTACCTAAACCAAGGGTTTGTTATGAAGGACTCGGGAAAGCTCTCTTTAATCATACTGCAGCTTCTGAAAGTGCGGAGTGCTTTGCGGGGTTAGATTCCTTATCTCACCGTAGTGGATATCAGACCTTGAATTCCAGCCCTGCTTGTGGCCAGATGCAGACACCTCTAGGACAGCCATTTATTCCCGCCTGGAGCTGCCAGCCCTTGTGACTCCAGGGATTTGAATATTGCAGACACTGAGAAGCGAGAGTTGGGACTGTGCATGTGGGGCAGCACAGCTGAAGATTTACAGTTGCAGAGCAGATCATAAAAATTCCTCGTAAATGGCCAAGATATTTTATTTTCATTGTTACATCTATTTAGTCTAACTCTTAATTTATCTTCCTTTTACAACTTCCTACAGAGGTTAGCTAAGCATCCCATTAGCGTTAGACAAAAAAACCCCAAGTTTTTAGCATCACTGAGAAGTGAAGCACTGTAATTATTTCCTTCTGTTAACAACAGAAAAATATTACAGAGGAGATTGTTATCTGACATAAATCATCATTTACCCGCTTTTATCTCATGGGTCAGCCCCGGGCAATGAAATATAATTGCACAGATGAAATGTGTGGCAGAGCTGGAACCTGCAAAATCTAGTTTTTTCTGAATGATACGATATGAGCGCATGGTATTCAACACGCCTTAGGTCTCTGTCTGCAAAACCAGTAATGTAAGGTAGGAGGTACACCAGTGAATGACTGCAAGTATTCTACTGGGTCATCTCAAGGGACAGGGATGTGTAAATCCACAGCTTTATGGAGCAACAGGAGCTCGGACTTGCTGAAATCTTGCCTCTCTGAGGGGAAAGGAATGTGGAGAAGAACAGCAATTTCATTAAGAAGACAGTGTGGGATGCATGTAAATATGAATGGCATCTCACTTCTGGGGGGCTCTTCCTTTTCACAAATAAACACGTGAATGAAAATCTGAGCCTACAGAGTGCAATTACATTGATTAAAGTCACTTCTTTCTTTTAATTACTTTATATGGAATGTCTTGATGTAACTCAGTTTATATGAGCAAATTAGCTATAACAGCACAACATAATCATAAGATAGGAGGGCTGAGAGCCTGATGGCAACATCTAATAAAGCATGAATTGCTCTTACAGGTTTGGGTCCAGTCAACTCACACTCCTCTAAGCAGTGCCTGGGCAGAGTAGAGGAGGTAGCAGAGGCCACCAGTCTGTTCCAGTAAGCAGTAAGGGATTCTGGTGAGGAGACTGGGCTGTATGAACAGGAGTCATGTCATGGCTGTCGGTAAAGAGGCTACCAAACACTCTGTGGCTCTTTTATTTACAACAGATGTACTTAATTCAGCTGTGGACACGCAAGCTGAGTCCACCTAACCAACCACGCCAAGGTGATCAGCAGCAGTACCTGATGTCATCTGAACAGCGTTTGCAACAAAATTATGAGAGAATGGCAAAATTCTTCCACTTCTAAGCACACAAACACCCTGGCACATTTGGCAGTGGTCACACTCACCAGCATTATCCTGCTGCTTGGTGTTTTTGATGTAGGCAGAAAATTTGGAAAAGATATCGATTCCAGCAGCGTTTGATTCCCGGTGCTTAGCAGCCAGCTTGGGGTACCTGAAACGGCAAAGGTGGAGAGTAACATCTCGTTACCAGCATCACAGTGATGGCTACAAACGTAATCTACAAGAAGAGAGAAAAACCTCCTGTGTGAAGAACTGTAATTAACACTCATTATCTCAAAACAACAGCTTGGCAAGCCCCTCTTAACAATATCCGTTAGCTGTCTGACAAGGCAGGCGTGTGCGGAGTTACACAGGGATGGTGTCAAGACAAAGGTAATCACACTTGTGCTTTATGTAACCACAACCCAAAATCAGCCTAAAATCAGAAGGAAGCATAAATTTCCAGAAAGGTGCAGAGGATTTGGCAGCCAGCTCTCTCCATTATGAATGGCAGTCATGTCTAATCCTCTACTCTGAAAATGTACTCCAGGATAGAACAGCGACTGGTGTTAGGACTAACCAGGTGAAGGAACATAAATGTTCCAGTCTCTGCATTGCTTTTTATAGACATTTGGTGAAAAGGAATATATTGATTTGAAAGATAAACACAAACTAATGGCTCCTACTGACTTCAATGGTCTTGGAGCAGAATATAGAAAATTTAAATATCTGATCTCTTGCCTCAGGACTGGCCTATAGCTGCTGATTCACTTGGAGGTTAAATGGTCCATAAGGAAAGAAGCCAAATCTGATTGATTCATAGATTCTAAGGTCCAACTCACAAGCCAACTATTTCTTTTTCCCATTATCCTTGTATTAAGTCCAAACTGTTTGACTAACTCAGGCATATCTTGTAAATCTAAACCCTTCACTGGTAGCTTTTTCATACTGAAAAAAACCTGGGTCTTATTTCTAATCTGAATTAGTTTGGTTATAACTTCCAGTCAAGGGCTCTTGTCATTTCTTGACTAGAATAATGAGCACTTTTCTGCTTCCAGAGCCTCTCGTCCTCTGTAATCAGTTCCCCTTCCAACCTTCCTAATGCACCATACAGCTCAGAAACCTATGGTTTTTCACTGTAAAATGCTTTTCCTGGCACAGATATTTTGTGTGGCAATTCTCAGCATCTATTCCAAGTTATTTTTAGCTTTGCAAAATGTGGCCACCAGACCCCTACAAATTTTTTTTTTGTACTGGTCTCCTTAATTCTGCATACAAGGGCATCCTGAAATGTGTACAGAGAAAACATTCTGCAGTTATTAGTCACACAAGTAACCTTCACACATGGAAGTCATCTCACTGAAGCCAGCAAGTTTCATAAATAAATATTTCTCCTGTAAGTAAAGGTTGTAGGAAGGAGTGCTTTTTAGGAACTCTTCTTAAGACATCTTTCATTCCTAGAAAATGGAATATTGACTGAAAAAAAATCCGAAGGTCTTACTTAGGAGGTGCAAGAATCTCTTCCAAGAATTCCTCAATCTTGTTAACATCTGTCTTGACTTCTCCATTAAATGTCAGGAAAGGTGGGTGGGTCCCAGGAGCCAGATTGTGCAGGTCAGCTGGCTTTCTGCAGGCAGAGAAAAAGTCATGAAATCACTAATCTTTATGGTTGGGTAGTTGCACAGATATTTATAGTTCCTACAAAATCAGTCTGCCTTTTTTTTTTCTCTCCTGTAATTTGTGGTTAGAAGACTTTGAAACTACCCCAAGCACCCTGTTTAATATAAAAACATTCCACAAGTGGAAAAAAAAAAAAAACCAACAACCAAACCTGAATCCCAGCTATTTTGTTGTGCACCACAGGCTCTCTAGGCCAGATAAAAATCTGATTTAACTTGGAGGGGTCTTTCTATAGTGCAAACACTGGATCATACAACTATTTTCAATCAAACTGAACAATGTTTACCTTTTCAGATCAACAGTGGTGACGTTGAACACAACTCCTTTGAGCCACAGGATCATGAAGAGACGCTGGGAGAATGGGCAGTTCCCAATGCTTTCTCCATCTATACCGGCCTGGGGGACAGAAAGAGAGGAAAAATGGATTTCAGACTTGTTACTCATTTACCTCCCTCAAGACGGAAAAGCGGATGTTGAAAGAAAAACAAGCATTTTAAAAATAACCAGCAGTGCCTGTTATTTAATATAGTTTATCATCAACACAAGAATGGAGTCACTGCAGGATTCAGCCTTTGTCAGGAGCTCAAGGATGCAACATGGAGCCCCTCCTGAGGGCAGCTCTGTGTCCCTTGCTGATGGCAAACAACACCCAGGGTGTTCTTCCAACTACTCTCGTCCCTACAGGACTGCCTGCCTCATGGGCAGGGTGGACAAACTCAGGACCTGTGTTCTGCTCTATTTAAGTCTGTGGACTGCAGTTTATATCAGCTCAATATCTGCTTCACTGTTTTGCTACCTAAAACATGTACTTTAGAGTTAAACCCAAAAACTCTGGCCATTGACTTGTTCTTGTTCACATCAACAACTGCCTCAGACACAAACAGCCTGGTCCAGACAGAAATCCCTGTCTGAATCCCTCCGAGGTTCAAGGCAGGTTTCAGCCACCACATTCAGTCTGTTCCTATCTCTAGTATCTAATGAGTTGCCTACAAACCACTACACAACAATACAAAACTGCTAGTGCTAGCATTGAGGAAACAGCCTATTTTTTCCTCCAAAAGTTTATGGTCCTCAGCCATGCAAATTCTATCTTTGAGCCATGGAGGGATACAAATAACACCAGCTGAACTGCGCCAAAGCTGCGGCCAAGGACAACATCCTTTTACAATAATTATGCTTGTGGCCAAAGCTTTCAGGACGATAATGGTTTTGATAGATTTCCATTTTAATTTGTGGTACCATTGTGTTTAAAAGATTCTTATAATCCTGGTGAAGCAACCAACCTCCCGTTGCTGACCCACATGGGTTGCATAACTGTATTTCATGCACAGTGTGTGTCCAAAAATGGCTGATGAAAGAGCTAAGCAAATAAATTCCCATTTCCTTTGGAGACAATATTGTATTACTCTGTTGGCTCTCATAAATTTTCTCTTATTAATATTCAAGCTGTGAGGTAGCATTTCTCAGTCTTAAAGAATGAATCCCTTCTAATTATTGCAGCTCTGTGAAACATCCCCAGCACAACTAGAAACATTTTGAGACATGGCCAGTTGGTACAAATTCATGCCTTGCCTGTGTAATGTTCAGCCAAAAGATTTTCTGGTGGGCATCAAAATCTTTCTCATGTCTTAAATGCAGCTTTTGATGATTCTGGTTTAAAAACTAATTCCATATTTCCTGTCACCAAACTACGGAGAGAGCGTGAATTCAAGGCTTGGAGACAACTTGTCACAAAGTTTAGAGCTGAGTAAAGAGTTTTGATCTGCGTTCAGATCCATTTTCAGGCACTCAGCCTCTAGAGGTACTTGGATATAGCAAGGAACAGTTGGCTGCAGTTTTGCTTGAATTTATGGGTCTGCAACATATCTGGCACATAGCACATGAAAGGATCAACAAACAATGCGGGTGAAAGAGTGGTAGGGCATGTGGATGAGCAAGAGGAGATGCATTTTCCATCTACCTGAGGTGTGAGTAGCCTGGTTCTGCAAAATTTGATTAATTTAATTGTTAGCTCTGTTCTGCAAATTTCATGCCGACAGCAACAATGTCGCCATGGGAATACCAGGCACCACCATAGTGCATGCCATAATTGCTGCAAAGTCACATTTTCTGAGTTAGGTTTGCTTGTTAGACCCTTGCCAGGAACTTTTAACTTCTTGCCCTTCCTGAGAAGAGGGAAATGTTATGGCAGAAAACAGCAATGTGACACAAAATTTCCCCTTGCTTTTTTCACCATCTTAACCATAAATCATAATTTCATCTTTTTCAGGAAAGACACAGGAACACCATTTTCCTGCCCTCTGCAATTGTCTATTCTCACACAAAGGTTAAGAGTTACCCAGACCTGCATCTTCTTACACATTCTCTGTCCTTCAAGGGAATGATGAAAAACCACCGCCAGACCACAGGACTAAAGTGGGGGACGGAGCAGCTGAATCACAGAATCAGCTGAATCACAGAATCAGAATCTGCTGAGTTGGAGGGGACTCACAAGGATCACTGAGTCCAACTCTTAGCACAGGACATCCCTAAGAGTTATACCATGTGCCTGGAAGAATGACAATGACAAGGAAGAAACAGAAGTGATGGATTGTGTGGGGCTAAGGGATGTAGAAGTCATTGGGAAAAGGAAAAAGATGTGAAATCTGGAAGAAAAAAGATTCATTTGGTGATCAAAAATAAAATTAATTGTGCGAGGCAAACGAGGCTTCCAACAGCCCTAATGGTCAAAAGTCCTTCTCAACACTTCCAAAGCAATGGGAAACATTTATTGCTAGAGACACACTGGGAATAGGCAGAGGAAATTCCAAAACAAAAGATAAACTAAAGAAAAAGTATGGTATGATCTCTGTTCAAAGCCCCAGGACCTGGAAGCCAGGCTCATGATTTGGGTGGAGACTGACTCATGGGTTTTGATCTCATGTGACTGGCATAACTAAAAATGCTACCACAAATCACAAGGCAAACTGGTGACAGAGAAGGGAAGAGAATCAAAATCTCCCCAGCAACACAATTTATCCATTATATTCAGCTCTTTTTCTGTGGAAATTATAGGAAAGGCTCTGTTGGTTTTGTGAATCTTTTCCCATTGCTTCTAACAGCAGTCAGTAATTCAATGTTCAGCACTCAGAAAGAGCAAAACTTTAGTAGGTAACAACTTCAAAGGCTTATCAGAGTGTTTTGAGATCCCTTGTGAAGTCTATTAACTACCAGGAGGAGATGACAAAGAAAACTTCCCAGGCTTAGTCACTCCGAGCTTCAAAGAAAAACAGCTTTCCTACAGCACCCCAGTAGTGCCTAAATACAAACCTGTTACATATCTGTCCAAGGGTAAGGGCTCAGAAAGGCAGGAATTAAATAATACCTTCATCAAGATCAAGAACTCAAGCAGTGGATGGAAAGAAAAGAACAAATAATTTACAAGCTGGAGAACCACCATTTATTCCTGCTGTTGTTCACAAAAGCTTTCTCACGCAGCTTCCCTGAAACAGTAAAAGTGATGAAGTACTTATAAAAAGGAGCAAGTTGGTGACATATGCACTCTCCCTGCCAGTAATATTGGATATTTCTGATATAATGACTGCAACTAGGGACAGGACTGACAATTCTGATTAAAAGATTGCAGCTAGGGACAGACTCGAGGCTTTGTGGGCACTAAGATAAAGGAGATAGAGTTGTTAAAGTGCATTCCCAGCTGAGAAGAACCTCACATGAAAAAGCAAATTTCCACAGAGACCTTGGAAAAGTAAAACAGATTTGAGGATTTGCCGGGTGAGACTCTGGCCAATCACTGCCCACCCCACTGAAGTTTAATTCAGGTGCCCAAGGGAAGGTCTTCTGTGTGGGCAAGGCCAAGATGCACATCTGAAAGATGAATCTGTTCACCTTTCACTTTGACTGAATCCTCTGAGTGTCTTGATTTTAAGTGGGATGAAAGTAGACCCCAGCACCATAAAAGTCTGGAGCTTGTGGAGACAGAATTTCTAGAGACTTACGTTTCTCCATCTTGGAAACATCACTTTCTGCTCCCATTGCCTCCCATAAACATAATTTTATTAGTTTACATACTCAAGAAGTATGCTTTTCTACTTAATCTCCAGCTGTTTCTGTCCTTCACACCAAACGATGCAAGGTCCTGCCCTGGAACTCAGTATAATCACATCAGGAAAAGCCCACTGTCATACCAGCTGCTTCCCTCTATCTCAGGAATGGCAAGAATGAACAACATGTTCTCCTTTATTAATTATAAGGGGACTCACATTAAATAGTTCCGCTATTTTTAGTGAATTAATTAAACCTTAACGACATTTGTGTGCACAAGTGGGGGCTGCATAGACACATTATCAATTAACAAAATTAAGGAGGTTTCGGGAGGAAAAAAATTAGTCTCGGTGATTTTATGAACTTGTGTCAAGTATTTTTGTAAAGTCATAGCAGTATCAAAAGCCTCCAACCACTGCACAGCACAGCTGAACGATGTGAACAGGGAGCTCTCTCAAGTTCAAGCTAATACTTTGCTATAAGTGAAATAACTGGAATAAACTTCCTCAGATATTCCAAAACCACTCCAACTGGTACATGCACAGGGACTGCAATACACAGGACAACTGCATGTTATTTTAACGACCCTTAAGGGAGGAAAAAAAGACAAGTTTCAGTTTTTCCCAAAATATAGAACTTTAAAGAAATACACCATCATTAATAATGACTAGGCATCTAGCTTAAAAAATGGTAGCACTGGAAAGAATTGCACATGGCAAAGCACTGTGTGTTTTCCAGGCCAATAATGCATTTGGGTTTATCTGTCCTCCTTCTCCTTTAATTTTTCACTGCATTAAGGTCACTGTGCACGTGGTCCCAGGGTCTGTTAGACTGTGGGGTAAGCAGGGAGACATTTCTTTTTCAAAAAGATTTGAAAATTAACAAAAACAAGCAGCCTAATTCACCTCAATGTTTCCCAGTAAGGATTAAGGAGGGATTTGATTTCATCATCCCTACAATCAAAACTGAGGCTCCATTACACATGGTTACACCCTCTCTGTTTTAAAACTGGGAAAGCTCCTGCCTTTTGACACTTACTCTCCTTACGCTCAGAACCCAAAGGAGAAGTGAAAATCCTATTGGAAATGCAAAGCTGGCCAGGAAATATCCTATTTATTGTGCTATTAAGGAAAAAAAAATCTGTCTAAGTAATTATACCACACACACAATAGCACAAATCTCCATTGTAGGGAAAAACCATGGGTTGCAACATGTGATCAGACATGCCAAGGTATTGCTTTAGTAAGGGTTATTTCTTTTCCATTTTCTTGTCTTTTTTTTTTTTTTCCCTAACTTCTCATCTAAATGTAAAAGCCAGTGAGCTTTTTGGAGTCCCACCAACGGAGAGGCAAGCTAAGAACTGCACATTCATGGAGCAGCACTGGTAGGTCTCAAGTAAGAAGTAAATCTCATCACACAATCCCTGTGTGCCACAGGACACTCTTGTTGACTGTGGCTCTGGTTCAGGAAAGCACTTAAGCACGTGCTGAAATACATCCCAATTCAGAGGAAGTATATGCTTGACTTTAAGCATGTTCTTAAGTCCTGTTGATTTCAATAGGACTTAAGCACATACTTAAGTACTTTCCTGAACGGGAGCCTATAAAAATAATAATAAATTTGCTGTGCAGCATTTTAACTTCATTGGACTTTTCCTGAGATTTCATTTTGCTAGGACAAGCTGTAGGCAACAGCCTTCCAAGCAAGATAGAGCAGAAATACATGCCTAAGCACACACACATGGAAATGGACCATGTGCACGTATGTCAAATAAAAATAGAGCATTTGCCTGAAAGACTGTCATGGTAGTCACAAAACAAAAAGGAAGTGGTGAGACTCTTTAGCCAGCTCCCCAAAAGCCAGCCAAAATGCTGTCCAAGTTTGGCACTGCGTACAGGCATACATTTTAGATGCACATAAGCTGAACTGGGTCTGCGCTGCCGGGTTCCAACCAGCTGAGCAGCGCGTCAGCAGGGCTGAGGAGCTCCAAGGAGCTGTCACTGCACTCTCAGATCTCTGCAGCTTTGGACACTTGAGACATTCAGGACTTCCAGGAGATGGAAGTGTAGGTTGGAGACCCCATGGGAATCATGTATTTAGGACATGACAAATATTGTCTACAGGTTTGGTAAATCATGATTTTTCAGCTTTTTATATCCACATGAGGGGCAGCACGGGCTGGAAGGGATCAGTCCTAGAGGTTGGCTTCTTCCAGAGAATCCTTTCTTGAAGGCTTAGGATATTCACAGTCAAAGATAGATTCATCAGCCACATCAGCTGAGGTCCTGGCAGCAGAACAGCTGCACACACAGGGATCAACCTGCACAAATAGGTCTCAGTTGCCTCAAGGGCTTTGTTGGAGACACTGGCCATTGCATTTGCTCTTTCATGAAATCAGTTTTGCTCTGAAATAAACTTTGTGATATGTGAGAACTCTAATCAGTAATGTGAGGTTTGGGTTTAGAAAACTACAGACTAGACATGGGTGAATAGTCTCATCACATGGAAATGATTCCATGCTATTCCATTACCTCTTCTCCTTTCTTCCAAAGTTCCATGACTTGACAAATATCAGCAGAGCAGAAGAGCACAGACTGGTCTGACACCTTAGAACATGATACTATTTTGTTCTCATTTATATTTGTAGATCCATTACTTAGCTTTGCATGTGGTCAACTTAGTGAGAAATTAGTATTAGATAATCAGAGGCAGTGGGAACTATAACAAAACTTCCTACACCAAATATATACGTCTATAAATATATGTGTGTGTGTGTGTGTGTGTATATATATGCGAGTATCAAGTTTGGTACCAAAATATTTTTTTTCCAAGAGACCATATTCCAGCCTGCTCTGCTGTGAGGAATTTCTGACCACCACGACTGACTTTCACAGGATGATGGGTAAGGGAAAAGCCCCCAGAAGAGTGAGAGTCATTAAGTAACACCAGCAGTACTGCAGGAAGAAATCACATAGAGCATGTCTTTAACTTATATACTTTTAATGTCAGCAAAATAAAGGCTAAAGGATGGGTGCTAAATGCAGGCTGACATTCTTGGAGTGGCTAGAAGTTTTAGATCCTGTGAGACAATTTGAAGGCAGCTGACTTCTCACCAGTATCAACTCTACACTTGGCAAATCATGCCACAAGCCACCCAAAATGAAAAGCTGATTTTAAAAGCCTCAGTAAGAGGGAAGTGTAACTGCCTGTGATTTTCTTGAGCAACTAGACAAAAAATTAAGAGTGTTGAAAAATAAAATCTCCATTGGAAGAATATTCTCTGAGGAGCTCGCTTGGAATTTGACAAATACCTGATGGAGATGCACAAAGGCTTTGGCCATATCACCTTGGGAGTGCACCTGGAATTGTGTTCTTTGGCCAGCCTCCGAGGCCAGGCAAGGTGGTGGGACCACACAGAGCTGTGGGGTCACAACATGCAGCTCAGCAGGGCTCCTGGCTGCCCAGCAGCCCACCCAGCAGCCAAAATTTCCTTTTAAAATTGCTATTGCAGTTTCCCTCCTCACAGAAAACCCACCACAGCCTCTGTTCAGTGATGCTGGGAATGTTTTAAAAAGAGTTTTTTAGACTTAGAGCAATTTAGAGCACAATCTTTAAATTCTTCAAAACCAAAAATTGCCGTTCTCATCATAGCTCTTGATAGCAGATTGTGCACAAAGTTCTTGTGCTTCAGGACACAGTGGACTGAAAATACAGGTGTTTCATTCTTGGCTTGATGGACAAATAACAATCATCCTTTACATTTCTTCCTGAGCCTTTTCCAATCTAATAAAGCAACTATGCTCCCATCACTCACCAGGATCCTGGCACGGGATCCTGGGTACCCACATCAGCCAGTGGCGGAAACCTCAGAGAACAGCTTTTAAAAGCTTTGCTTTTTTGGGGGGCCCATTAATAATTCATCGTGAGTGAGACACCACAGAAACAAGAAAAGAACTCAAGGAATGTCAGATATATAAGCTTAACATATAGAAAGATACGGGAACAAATGAGTAACAGTAACTCACAAGTGCATGTGGAAATCTAAAGTTGATAACAAAAGACAATATGGACTTATCAGGAACAAATGACACGAATTAACCCAAGTAAATTTTGTCCTCTGCCAGGGCTCCCAGCACCATGGGTAGGATGGGAGCAGCAGGAACCCAGAAGCTGACCTCTGTAAGGTGTGACATCAGAACTAGATCATATATTCTCATTAACAAAACAGGGAAACAGGACCTGCATGAAACCTCTGCAAAGTGCTTGTACAAGTAGTTGGAAAAATACTTATGGAACAGAAATACTCAAGTTTTCTGTTAGTATAAAAACACATAACAAATAAAAGTACCATAAAAGTCTGTGACAAGATGAGTCATATTTAATGTTTCCATTAGCAAAAAGGAGGAAGGAACAGACAGAACCTCACAAAATTGCCTGACAGCAACAAGCACAGAGAGGTTACTGGGATTTCCCAGGAGAGAAGCAGACTCAAAGTGATGCTAAGAAATTGGAACAAAGTGTCTGAAATCACTTAAATGAAATTCAGCAAAATAAACCTCAAGGTGTAAGATGTGAGGAAAAACAAAATGTAAGGTAGAAAATGCAGGATGGGGAACAGCTGGGGAGGGCACAGCGAAGGAGGTTTTACGTGAATCACAAACAATATGAATTATCAGCCTGTGCATCTACAGGAAACAGCAACCAGATAATGAGATGTACATGTGCTGGTCTACTACAATATAACAGTCCTCAAGCGTGTATAAGACTGTTTCACAAAGAGGATGATGATCCATTGTTGTTCATGCCCACAGAGGATGGGATTAAGTATTTTGCTCAATTTGTAACAATAAAGATTTAGGAGGGGAAACAACTACTGCAATTACAGGACTAATGAAGCACAAAGCAGGCTTTCTAAGGAGGTTGTGTAATCTGCATTTAGTGGAGGCTTTGAAGAAATCAAAAGAAGGCAGTAAAACTGGTCTTGATTTATTTCCTCCTGCTGCAGAGTGGAGAGGGGGCATAGGATGTTTTAAAAATCCTTGCTAACAGGATGTATTAGTGACTCTGACAATAAAGCTGCTCCTGCTGCCAGTGCTGGATGCTTGGTGGCACAGACTCTTCCTTCTCTCTGACCTGCACAGGATGAAGTCTGGCCCCAGTGACATCAATAGCAATTTTGTCCATGACTTTGATAGGACCAGAATTTCACTCAGGGGTTTCATGGCCAGAAGGAACAATTATCATAATCTTTCCCAACCTTTTGCACCATACAAACATAGATTTCACTCAGCCTGTAGCCAAACATCTTGTGGCTGAACTAGAACATATGTTTTGGAAGGGTTTTTGGGAGAGGCACATGCCTCACATAGAGTGGTAGTAAAATCCCCTCTAGCGTTGCCTGTTTGCATTGCAGGGAGCAGCTCTCCTTCCCAGCGAAGTCAACATCCCGTTTGTGGGGCTTTCCAAAAGGTACCGAACTTGTCACATCACTATACATGTAATCTTCTTTTCTCATCTATCGGTTGCTTTTATGCATGTGGGTTCAGGTACTGGAAGGAACCTTAGTAGCAGGATTTGGGGAATCAGGACACAGTAGCATTCAGAAAATCATCACAATTTTAGTACAAGTCAATAGAGATGCTGAGGCATCAGCATTGTTGGCTGTTTTGGATACAATGGTGTATCTCACAGGAAGAAGTAAGGACTTTGAACAAGAAAGTCAAAAATCCTCTTTTTAAGACAAATGAACTTAGAATCATAATGATTCTGTTTGGAAAGGACCTTAGACATCATCTATTTCCAGTGCCCCTGCCATGGGCAGGGCCACCTTCCCCCATCCCAGGTTGCTCCAAGCCCCATCCAACCTGGCCTTGGACACTTCCAGGGATCCAGGGGCAGCCACAGCTTCTCTGGGCAACCTGTGCCAGGGCCTCACCTCCCTCACAGGGAAGAACTTCTCCCTAATGTCCGGTCTAAACCTGCTCTATCCGTCTGAAGCCATTCCCCCTTGTCCTATCACTCCAGGCTCTTGTAAATATTTTCTCTCCATCTTTTTTGTCAGCTCCCTTCAGGTCCTGGAAGGATCTTGTCCTGCCAGATATTGATAGTGCTGGCTGTTCCCGCTCTGCATATCCATATTGCAGCTCCTTCATTTTGGAAGCTTATGCCTGCAGGATCTTATTGGGGGTTTTGCCTTTCAGTGCCACACCCGCTGATGTGTTATATTCCAATAGAGTAGGTGGTGGATGCCCCATCCCTGGAAAGGTTCAGGGTCAGGCTGGACAGGGCTCTCAGCAACCTGATCTAGGTAAAGATGTCCCAGATTATTGCACTAAATGACCTTTAAAATGTCCCTTCCAGCTCAAAATACTCTATGATTCAATGATAATGTACCTTATCTGATTCCATAACAGTCAGTATTCACACAAAAATATTCCCACTAATGGTAAATTTTCCACTGACTTCAGTGAAAGCAGAGTCATACTTTGGATTCACTAGTTTCTTCCTAATAAATGATTAAAACCACAAGTGGTTTTATGTGCTCTGAAGAAAGAATTTGTGAATAACTCTTACTTAGCTATTCACAAAGCACCAGTTTTAATCCTTTCAGATATTGATGATTCTATATGCTGAGAGCTAATTAGATACGAAAAAAATATCATTTCCCCCTGGGGAAGCTGCAGAAAATAAAATGAGAGATAGATCATTGTCAAAAGGTGTCATAGGCTATGCAAATTATAACCAAATTATTCCTGTTTCTAGTGGAGATCAGGTGCAAATACAGGAGTTGTTTCTTCAAAACAAGCTCTGTGCAGAGCTCCCATTACAACACCAGAATCCTGCAAAGTAGCTTTTCTTGTAAGAATTAAATCTGGCACATCTGGAATCTGCATGCCCGTTAAAAATCTCTGAGCCAGGGATAGTAATCTGGTCATGTAGCATATTCTGCAAATGTTGGTGAATTGCAGCCAAATTTCCATGCCTTTAAGCAGCATATCAGACTAACAAATAATAACGGCAGCCAGGTGCTGAAAGTTAATGCTGAACTCGAAATAAGATCCAGGGCTGAATTATTTATTGAAATTCCATGACTTTATTTGCAGTATTAGAAAAGAGAGTCACTTGCAGACGCTGCAAATAAAGGTCTGGATGGTGGGTGTTGCTGGTAAGGGCATTTACCACATCAGCTGACCCCTGGGTGTCCTCGGGGCTCTCATCTTGTATCTCATTAACATCATAAAAATACTGTTCATCAGTGACTTCGAATGGGTTAAAACAGCAATTGGCAGCCCTCGGGAGGTGTCCCAGAGTGGGCAGGACTGGGCCTTCCTCCCTCCTTTTGCGTCTCCAAAGTTCAGAGCCCTGCAGAGGGCACGGGGGAAGCTCCATCCCGAGATGTGATGAGTGTTTGTGACTCCACCGCGAGCAGATCAAGCTGTGCTGCAGAGGAGCAGCAAACCACAGCCCCAACCCAGTCTTTGGTTTGATGTTTGCACCTCGGTGTCACTTCCACGTGCAACCCACAATCCCTCCAGGAAACCCATTATCGATACAATATTACCGGCATTCCCACCGAGCCTTAAAGCCCTGAGAATAAAAATGCTTTATAAATAAATTTTCTGATTTCCAGCTACTCACAGAGAAATAATTGTGGAGTTTAGTACTGAGGGGATATTTTTTCACTTTTAGTATTTTTTCCTTGCTGTATTTGTTCACGGGATCATCTATACAGAGATACAGTCATATTTAGCCATTAGAGGGGTGTTGCACTACAAGGCAATTTTTTCTGATGCCACCCTCTCTGAATATTTCATTAAACAATAAACAGAGAGCAAGTTCTGAGTTTATAAATGGAAACACCTGCAGTGAAAGCAAGAGTCTAAGACATACACGCGAACAGTGAGCAAATTGTCCTTGGGACTCACCTAAAAGCAAAACAATTTGTGTGTTCAATATCAAATGATGGAGAAAATAAACAGTGATGCTTTCCAAAACCTAGTGAGAAATTTTGAATAAGTGTGTGTATTAGTAAAAGTGGAATTTACAAATATTTTTTTGGAGTATGGGATTCTGAAATTAATGTATGATAAATGTTGTAAACAGAAAAAAACAAATCAATGAGTGGAGTTTGGAACACATTTCTTGTTTACTCAATATCCCAGTGCAGGAGGATTTCTTAAATTCCTGTGTCTGCACTGTTTGGGTCAGTTTGAAATGCTTTAAAAACTTTTTACAGGAAACAGTTTTGATAATTTTCTCAAAACAAATTTTGACTTGATGCTCAGATTGAATTTCCTTTAATTTCATTTTCTCCTCTTACGCAGCATGAAAAAAAACCAAACATAAAGTTTAGGTAAGTTTAATTCAATGCTGTTAATTAAAATAATCTGTTGCCCTTTCCCTAGCACCTCTTCACCTCTTACTGTCCTTATGTTTCTGGGATTCTTGACCATGCTGTTGATTCCAAATATCATCTTTTTTTTTAATTCTTATCACTCCTAAGTCCCTTGTGCTCCAGGTGGAGCACCCTGCAAAAAGACCAGCAGTGACCCCAGCCGGGTTGTACAGTAAAACTCTTCTCCAGCCCGTTCTTTCCTCTCACACCTGTCTCAGAAGCAATCAGCAGCCTTCTCCCCAAATATCTCTTGCTCACTCTCGTCCCCCCACAAAAAAAATAATCACCTTGTTGATTTTCTTTCATTTTATGCCCCTCACCTTTAAGCCATATTCCCCATTCCCTGGCTTCCCCAACGAGCTGGTGACAGCAACGCCGAGGTCTGCCCCCAACTCCCATCCTCTGGCTCTCCCCTCTGCTTCTCTGACATTGTCACCCGGCTGCTTTATTCAAATTAAACAAATCCTTTTCGAGATGGTGGAAATGCAGTGTGACATGAGGGCCATGCCCTCTAAATCTCCCCACCAATTTATTGTTAAGTTCACAAGAAGGTGCCACCTTCTCCGGAGACAATCCCGGTTAATCAGGTAATTGAGAAACCAGCACTTGGCAAGAGAATTTCTGAACATTTTCTATACATTTGTGTACAGCTAGGCCCAATTCCCTCAAGCACCTGAATAAGATCTGAAGAATTAGCTATTTTTTCACCTTTACTTACAATTCTGTCTAAAATGGAGGGGTTTTTTTTTCCTATTATTGTAAAATGTCAAGCGCACATGGGTGGTCTTTCAAAAATGAAAACTAAGAAAAATACTATAATTTCACATTGCCAATGAAAAGCTAAACACCTGCTAGTACAAAATCCCTCTTTCTGGCAGCATGGCACAAGGTGATTAGTACTAACATTGCACTCACTTTCAAAGATCCTGGATATGGCTTTAAATAAATGTTAAATAACTATTCAAATCATCTTTTTAATAAGTTAAAAACTTAATAATCCTTGGTGCCCAGAGTGAAAGAGATGTCATGGGAATAATTAGAACTTTATAAAGTTTATAAAGTTTATGTAACTTTATAAAAAGTTATATAATTTCTTCAAGGTTCCCATCTTGGTCACATCCTTCCCCAGCTCTTCAAGGCTGGGCCTGAGGTGCTGTCTACAGTCAGCATTTATTATTGTTGTTGAATCATCTCTTTTGAGATAAACTCTGAATCATGAGGCCATCGAGCAGGGATTATGCTCAGTCAGAGAACAAGGTGTTCCCACATGCACAGACCATGGGGCTGCTGGTGTCAACAACATCGGATGGGCAGTGGATACTTCCCACTCTGAAAGTGAAAGAATCTGAAAGACTTCCCACATCCATGTTCACCTCCCTTTATTAGAGTTTGGATAGTGAGAAGCCTTAAGGAGTGTTTGGAGAAATACGTAATTGGAGATTTGGAAATATGTAATTGAAATATGCAATAAAAGATTACATTTGTGCACTCCGAGGAGCTCCTGTGGCTCCATCTTGGAGCAGGGTGAGTACTGAGCACTTAATGCAGAGAAAACATAATTTTTGAACCTCAAACAAGACCCAGTCCTAGGACTGGATCTAGAGCTTAACTGTGAGACTCAGCGATATTGTTTTATAAAAGAAAACAAAACCAAAAAGTCAAATTTAGAGCATCTCAGTACAAGATAGGGCAACTCAGTAAATCACAGCAAAATAGAATTCCTTGTCAAACTGCATGGGTGAGTCAACATCCAGAGATGAAAAGTGAATTAAAATGAACCAAATGCTAATTGAAGACTGCAAATAAACTTAATAATTAAGGGAGTTAGTGCACTGGATCCTCCTGGCATGTCCTGGGCATTTAAAATAACTGAGCACAGAAAAACAGCTAAAACTGCCAGAGAACCTAGAACCTGCGAGAATATTCCACGGTTCAATCCCTCTTCATTCAGGAAGAGCTTTTTTAAAAATACTATAAATAAAATAAACAAACAAAACAGGTCTCCAGTTGCACACTGAATCAGCAGCAATGGCTCATCACAAAACACAGGGCAGTGAAAGAAAATAATTTCCCCCCATGATATGCATTTGCATCTGTTTGAAGTTGCCCGTTCAGCAGCAAAAACCAAAAGGAAAGCAGTAACACAACGTGCCTGTTGACCCACACAAATTGTGTCACAATCTAGAAAAACACCGGCAACAATAGCGATGATCCATCGGGGCTGGTGTCTCTGATTTCCGCTTGTTTGGGACAATGCACAGGTACAGGCACGCATCAGCACGCAGAACAGCAATTGCTACATGCCCTGCGTGTTGAGGTTCAGGATGTTTGGGTGTTCAAATGTCGTGGGGAGGACAAGCTCGGCAATTCATACAGAGAAGCACCAGCCCAACCTGAGAATGAATTCAATATTTTGTCAGGAGTTAATCCACGATGATTGAGTAGCTTTTACAGTCACTCATCTGTATAAAGGGAAAAGAGGGGCTAAGATTTTACCTGGACATGCTACTTGGCTACACAGATATGAAAATGGATGTTGGGGCAAATGTTTCATAGGGAAGGAAGCCAAGGCACAGGGTTGTGATATGTCTTAGGCAATGGCAGACAGAAAGGGAATTGAGCTCTTGTGTCTCCCAGTTTAGCTCTTCCTCACCTCATCCCCAAGGTCAGACCTGTACTGACACAGCACTCATCTGCTCAGCCTTTGGAGGCCCTTCCAAAGTCTGGCCCTTGCATAACCAGGTATGATAAGCATATAAGATAAGCAATCACATATTTAACCACCACCTGAATTAATCACAACCCATTATCACACCAGGACACGTAAGTAGCCTCTCAGCATCATTTCTGTCAGACTGGCCTCAACCAAATTTGTGCTGTTGTTCAGAGACACAGAGAATAAAGATTCCTTCTGTGCTTGAACCAAGCCCTGCTCTGCTTCGTCAAGACCTCCTCCATCGCAACGCCCTGCTGGTCTGCAGATTTTCTGGCATGTTATTCCTTTACTGTCCCTAACTCTGTGTGCTTCATTACAGCATATTGAGTCTTGATCTGAACTGCAGGCAGGGAGGGCATGATTTCTCCGGTAGTTCATCCCAACTGGAAATCACCTTCACAGTTACTATTAAGCCTGCTCCTAACCTGACTACATTTGACCTTAACCACTAATATGTTGCACAGAGAAGCTGTGAATTCCCCATCCGTGGAAGTGTTCAAGGCCATGTTGGATGGGGCTTGGAGCAACCTGGTCTAGTGGAAGGTGTCCCTGCCCATGGCAGAGCGATTGGAAGTAGACAGTCCTTATGTCCATTCCAACTGAAACCATTCTGTGATTCTCTCTTGTTATACTTGTTACCACTGTACTAAAAGGACCCCACAGATACATTCAATATTGCAGTCAAGTGATGTTTGCTCTATTACTTAAAGGAGAAAGGCTGCCTTCGGCATGGCAACCTTAAGTATTTTTTAAGCCTTAAAATTATTCTTCTCTTCTTCTTTTCCAATGTCCTCACACACATAAACTCTGTGTGTGTTTAAAATAGCCAGCCAAAAGATAATCTAAACCTTGAGCCCTCCCTACTAACAGCAATGGCAAAAAAAAGTAAAAATGCATAGTTGTGACTAGTATGATTTGTGTGTTTGTTATCGGGCTATTTACTGTGAATTACTGGGCCTGTGTGGCACATGAGCACTGAATCAGTCATGCTAAGCGCTGTACAAAACCCAAAAGACACAAGAGCTGTGACTAAAGGACAGAGCACAGGACCAAGGTGAAGTCCCTGCTGGCCCTCCTTGCACAAGGCCACAGCTTCTCAGATTCTGCACCTGCAAAGTGCTGACTGTGACTGTACAGTGCTTCAGAAATGCTATTAAAAGGCATCTGTATTTTTTTTTTAATCTCAGGGAATGGGTTTTGCGAAAAGAATCATGTTCGGAGGTGGCTGCCAAAACATAGGGCAGCCTCCTTTGCAGAACTGGGATCTAAGGATGCTTAATTGCTATCAGCATCTAGGAAGGTTGGAGAACTTCTAGTATCACCCTGGGTTTTACCACTAAGAATTAAAAAACCAAAACTGAACAATTTTACAACAAAAATCCAACTTCTGGACATTTAAAACTAATGCTAAACAGTCTTTTCCGAATTACAGACAGTTGCTGAGCTCAGTTGTCAGATGTTTTCCGAGATGGAGCATACAAGGATTAGCTCATCAGACTTTGAACTCCACTGTGAGCCTGCAGCAGCACACTCTCTTTGGAGGTGGTGAGCCCTCTTCCAAGCAGTAGAGCATTACACTTATATGTCTTTATTAGCAGCAGAAGTTAAAAAAATTATATCTGCTTTGGCATCCTCGTGGTTAAGAGAAACAGAAACTAGGGCCATACCTAAAGCAGGCAAATTTCCTCTGTGCATAAACCCCATTCCCAGATTTCTGAGCAGGTTTGAACACTTGAGATACTGGTGAACTGAGTCGTGATACTTTTTTCTTACTTCAGAGGAAACAAGAAAATTGGTCAGAGAAGCTGTGGATGCTCCATCCCTGAGAGTGTTCCCATCCAGGTTCGATGGGGCTTTGAGCACTCCGGTTTAGTGAAAGGTGCCCCTGCCTAAGGCAGAGGGGTTGGAATTATATGAGCTTTAAGGTCCCTTCCAACCCAAACCATTCTGTGACTCTATGATTCTATGAAATGCAAGAGAAGCAACAAAAATTGTCAAGAAATGGGTTTTTTACAGCCTTACTTTTACATAAGGAAGGGGAAAAAAATTTACTATTCCCATATAAAATCTTTGCAAGTTTTATAGAATTTAACATAAATGAAAATCAGTTTCAGCCTTGACTAATAGGCCTTGAACATTTTAATTACATTTTGCAGCAAGCACTTACAGGTGAATGCCATGGGTCTCTGTCATCTGCACTGCACACCAAGTTAGCATCTACCAAGAGGAGGATTTAGAAGAGCAAACTGTCACTATCTGAGCACCTTCATCCTTAACAGAATGTCCTTTACGCCAGAGGAGCTACAGCAGGGACAGCTTCAACTCCTACTGTCCTACTGATGCATTCGTAAGTTAATACAACACAGCCTTCCTGAAATGCATTTCTGTTAGTGCTTTATTTCAGTTTTATAAAGGGGTACCAGAAATACATCAAAAAGGAGCTATTTTAATGCCTTTTGGAAATCAGGTGCACAGGGAAAAAAATTGGGGAAGCACTTGAGCTCCAGATATGAAATACCTCTTAAGAAGTAAGCAGGCTACTTTGGGGACCAGCATAGAAATTACCAGGATTACAAGACTGGTATAAATTTATGAGTTTGTTTGTGTGCGAGAACAAGCAGGAAAAAGCAGAGAAGTTGCTTTTACAGAAGATGCAACACATCTGCACAACCTTGGTACGAGAGAAGGACTGGTATCAGCATTTTATCAAGGTGAGGAGAGACTGAAAAGATTGCCTTGGGTCACTGAAGGAGTCAGAAAAGCACAACAGTAAATAAAGCCTGCCAAAAATTTGGGTAGAAACCTGGGAATATTACTGAGCTTGACTTGTTGTGAAATTTACATTGCAGGACCTTTTCACAGTTTGATTAGAAAAAAACAATAAAAATCAGAGGGTTTCAATGGTGGGAGCTGTGCTGTTGCTTTTTATTAAGAGAAGTACTGAAGCTCTGATTTTTTTCATAAATTGAAAGTCAAAAAAAAGTTGATTTGGATTTTGACAACGCTGAGGCCATTCTACCATGGCAAAGCTTTGCTGTGTTGTGTTAGAGAACTGTATCTCACATGCTTTGTGGTCCAGTCTCTTTTCTGAGCACATCTCCTCTTACGACACTGTATCCCTGAAATTTCTGTGGTGCATCAGAGTCACTGAATCAAGGAAGAATATGTGTTAAATCATGGAAGATCACGTCAGCCAGTGAACACCACCATTTACACAGGAAAACACGTGGAAGGGTAAAATCATGGACACTCTAAAAGATAAGTCATGAAATTATCTTCAGAGGGACAGAACAATACTCATTTACAAAGAATCTTTACATTTAAGAGAGTCAGATAAAAAATCCTAGGGATTCATCATTCTACATTTATGTGTGTACTGGCAATCAAATTATGTAACAAACAGCAATGACATGTTATAAATGCAATCAGCTAGACTAAGTCCTACCCTTAGGTATTATTAGATAAAATTACTGGCTTTGGAACTGAAAACACAGCTGGATACAGTTTGAATGACTTCTGTTCCACTGTAATAATTTCCAAGTCTTAAGTTTAATATAAAAAATCATGCCAGGAATACATGATGCTAATTAAACTCCTCAGACGTACAGAAACCAGATTATTTATCTCATAGCTCCAGATGTACATAGATATCCTTGTTACCCCATCTAGATGAATTTTACTGCATGTCAGCAACACAGAAGTGCAAAAAAATGGGGAGAACGAGACAAGGAAGGAAAGGGAATAAAGAAATTTCCACATGAATTTTTACTGTGCCAAACAAATCACTTCAAGCTATTTACAAAGTACCTGCTACAGCACTTCAGGTACCTGCTCTGATTTCCTACATCATGTAAGATTTATAGATTGAATCCGGGACAAAACCAAACCCTTCCTTATCCCAACTGATTCTCCCTGACTTTGAGTCAACCTTAGCTAAAAAAAAATGTTTATCACTGAAACCTTGTTATTCATGTATAAAAATCACACATAAACTCACAGCCCTTTCACATCTGCCTGACTTTGTTAAAAAGGAGTAATTTGAAAAATCTATCAGAGCTCTTAGCTGAAAAATGGAACTACTACTAACAAAATAATGTTTCTGTTACCTCTTTGCAGCGCTGCTGGGATTATTTTGCTGGTATCTGCCACATTTTGAAGAATTATGTGCCACACAAGAACTAACTGGTATTGATGCTGTGATGATCAATAAGTTCTCCTAAACAATCCTTACACAGCCTTCCATCAAACCATATTTGACACAGGCAGGTGAATTGATACCAACATTAAATCCTGGAGCACAGGCAGACGTACTTCCCGCTGCTCTCTCGGAAAGGGCCCCGGTGTATTTTTGGGATGTCATGTCAAACGATCCCGGTGACATTTGCTGTTCTGGATTAGCCTCAGCAGAGCCGCGTATTGCCAGTAAAAGTTTCCTGAGGACACTTACTGGAGCTTCACTGTCATCGCTGAACCACGACTCTACAACCTGTGAGCCTGACGAGGTGGGAGCTGCCAGAGATGGAAAAAGAGCAACCTGCAGCTAAACATAGAGCACCCAGAGCACACTGCTGGCTATTTCTAAGTACAAGCAATAATAATTATGCATATCACTGGTTCTTCATGGTAAAATTAAAACATGGCGTCTACACAGTTTGACTGTGTGGCTCAGAAAAGCCGGAATAAAGGAAGGAGCTAACAAGTGGAGTTTAAACAAGATCTCCAACACACTTAGGCTGGCCTAATTCTGTTGCCACTGAACTCAGTCGTACAAAACTGACTGGCTTTTGTGGCCATGGACTATGACCCAAGCTGAATGTTTCTGAATTCTTATTTATTCAAATGGATCCAATTTATAACGGCGTGTAAAGAAGTTATGCATATTCAACAAAGCACTGGAATATGCTTAATTTTAACCAGATCTTTGCATCACAATTAACATATATATCAATGCCATCAAGTTTAATAAAAAGCAAGTAGTCACAGCCATTTAGAGAGGAAAACCCCCAAACCACGGCAGCTCAGGGTGTCATTCACCTTTAACCAAACTAAGGATTAGACCATGAACTTAGGCAGGAGGCACGGCTGGATATCCCTTCTGAACTTGAGACCCAGCTTCCCAAGCAATCCTAAAAGCATTCCAGACAAGGTTCAAGGTGGCAGGGAGAGTGAATATATCCCTGCCAAGCCACTTTATAAACTTGGCCTGCTTAAACTATTTACTGCCTGTCTCTAATATTCCCATCAAGGAGGCCCTTGTCTTGACGCAAAACAAAACCTGCAAATGCTGAGAGACAAAACAGACACACAGACACGCAGACACACAGACGCTGGGTTGTATAACTCAGGCTAAAGCTTTTGAAAGTATTGTTTTTCTTCATCACAAGGCAAAACAAGCAACTTGTGATTTTAAAACTTCTGCTCGGCAGCTATTTGGCAATTTCTTGAACTTTTTTTTTTTTAACAACACAAGTTTAAAGCGAAATGAAATCTTGCCAAGACGGATGTTTCTCCTCCGACTATTTCTTTTAATTATTTTATTGAAAATGCTTAATAAAAAGACCAGAGAAGCAACTATCAGTCCAGGCAGTGTCTCCCTGATTTAGGTGGGTCAGAAGTGGAGCTGTTATTGATTTGTCACTCTGGTCACTCCTGAATTGACAAGATCTTAGCAAACCATTACAGTGAAATACTCGAGTCCCCCTGCATGGAACTTATGAAACTCATTTACAGATGTTTAAACAAACCTAGTAAAATTATTTTCTTCCCTGGTGTCCAGACTACTGGTAAACCTTGCAAATTTTGTAACCTTAATACTAAAGCACAGACTGCTGATCATGCACTGCCTCACCAAAAGAAGTTTCCAGAGACACAAACCATGGTGCCGGTGCCCATCACCTGCTTGGCAGTTCCAAAAGGTAAAAATTCAAGATACACAATAAACCCCATGCTCACACCATTTCCAGGGTGACAGCTGAGAAGTGTCAAGACTGTACACACTGTACACATCTGCTTTGTAGGGTGGCTGTGGCTCCCTCGAAATGTGAAAGGCTTGGCAACAAAAAAATGTTATTGTCAGTCTTGGAGCACCAGACAGGTTGGGCCAGATGTTTCAGTATCATTATTCTTCCTTGTGCTTTTTTTATCTTTGTTATTTCTTCTTTATCTAGAAAGTTTAGCTAAACACAGAAATGATTCATTTACGAAAGCCAAGCTGAGCTCATAATACCCAGGAAATACCCACACTACTCAAGCAACAGAAATGAACTTAGAGCCCTCCAGATCTGATTCTGATTTCTAGTCATCAATAAAAGAAACTTTCTGAGGGCAGTCTATGAATCAAATACACTGCAGAGACTGTCCTGTTATAAAGGGTTAAAAGGTTCTTATCAAGTTATCTCTCCCAGTTTGCAAAGCCAGTGCTGATTGTGATAACCCTGAAATTCTGAAACTGAAATCAGTTTTCTTATCAGAGTGACTCATATTAAAACCACAAAAGCTGTAATAGTGGGGGACAATTGCTTGTAACACTTTTATTTATATCTTCCTTTAAAGCTATGTGACAACACTTTGCCAAAATTCAAACCAAGGTTGGTTTGAAATCACCCTTCAACAGAAATAACTTTTTAAAAATCCAGAAAATGCACCCAAAAAATGCCAGAATTTAAAAAAAAAAAAAATCTTGCTCCTCCCTGAGACAATTTTTGGGATAATTGTGTCCAAAAGAGGGGCAGCAACACCTTCCTGAGAGCAGCAGCTCCTGGGACTTTGATGGAACACACTGTTGTTGGGGACTGCAGTGTCCTGGCAGTGGGGCTCTCTGGCTGACTCTCACTCATTCAGGAACAGTGGGTTTGGTGCAAAATCTTGCCATCACTTTTAGACATAATCCTAACAGACCCAGTCAGCTGGCAGATGGGGACCTGTTAACTGTCTGAAGTAGTGACTGTGGAAGCTCAAGGCCTTTGAGAGGTCTGTTTTGATTTGTGCACTTGCAGCACCCTCACATTTTCCCTAGAGGGGTGTTCGGTGTGACTGTGGGTGAACACTTTGAGAAGTAAAGCCTTTAAGCAAAAGCTCTTGCTCATTTAATCCTAGAATGGTTTGGGTTGGAAGGCACCTTAAGGATCATGTCATTCCAACGCCCTGCCAAGTGCAGGGACACCTTCCACTAGACCAGGTTGCTCAGAGCCCCATCCAGCCTGGTCTTGAACACTGTCAGGGAATCACAGCTTAGGGCAACCTGTCCCAGTGTCTCACCGCCCTTACATACAGAATTCCTTCCTAATATCTATTATAAACCTGCCCTGCTTTAGCTTAAAGCCATTCCCTTTTATCCTCTATGCCCTTGTGAAAGGTCCCGTTGGGAGGAAGGTTCTAGGTGGTTTTCCTGGAGCTTTTTCTTCTCCAAGCTGTCTTCACAGCAGAGGTGTTCCAGCCCTGTGATCAACTTAGTGGCCTCTTCTGGACTCATTCCTGTGGGCCCACATGTTCCTTCTGCTGAAAAGCCCAGGGCTGGGTGCAGCAGTGCAGGCGGGGTCTCAAAAGAGTGGAGTAGAGGGGCAGAATCACCTCCCTCAACCGGCTGGTCCCGCTGATTTTGGTGCAGCCCAGGATACTGATGAACATACCCCTAACATTAACCCATCAACACCACAACAATGACTCCTTCTAGATGTAGCTGCCTGCCATCTTACCACACATACTCCTACCACCATGGTATCACCATCTTTTCACTATCAGAAATATGGATTAAGATATATCTTGTTACAGAGTGTTTCTAAAGCCAGATTTTTTAAATGAAATGTACTTTGGTCCACTTGCGGGGTGTGTTTGCTTTCTAGACTGCATTCTGAGCAACGCAGTCTTCTTTGCATCATGTTTTGTTTTCCATGGGTACAACATATCTCCCTTCAAATTAACATTCTAGATATCAGGTACTACTCTAATCCTGACAAACAAGGAATGTACATCCAAACACCTGTTCCCCTTGCGAACAGAAGGAAGCCACGAAAGTCCTGTGGTCGTCCCTTATGCATTTTAATTGTGTTACTTCATGTAAAAGGAGCACTGTTTCAGTTTAGTCATTATGTTCACGCATACAGGTGCAGATTGCCAGGAAAAGCTAAATATACCTTCCATCAGGGTGTCATTGTCATTTATCCAGGAGCACTTTGCTTCTCCAGCACACAAAGGATTCAAATTAGTTACAACTGAGTTACAACAAGCTGGGTAAAGGACAGAGCAAGCACTACCTCCCGACGTTCACCGCTGCCAGCGTCTCGCCACACCATGCAGCAAACCCTTCTCTCTGGCAGCCTCCTCCAATTCCCTGTCAAACGAGTTTAGAGAGGGAATTGCTGCTGGAGAGTTTCAGCGTTCAGCAAAGGCCTGCTCACGTGAGCTGCACATCTGACCAAGGCAAACCCACCTCCCTGGCAGACCTCACCGCTCCCACCACCGCTCTCCTCGTGCCCTGCCCCAGATCTGGGGGGTTTGCTCTCAAACACGCACCTCGCAAGAACAAACACTTGTTCACAAAAAAATACCTCACAGATCCAGGTTAGGGCACCGTTAGAAAATGAGTGAAATCAAAGGGGATGATAACAAACAGGTGTGATAACCACTTAACCTGTCCCTGCCACAGCAGCTCAGCCGTGTCCTGGCGGTGCCCAGCCTGGCTGTGCGGCTCAGGAGATCTCAGGAGATCCTGAGCCAACCTGCATTAGGTTACAGAGCAGCTCTTTTGGTTACAACCCCGCTCTCTGCTTGTCTGTCTGAGGCTCCTGCGCTCCTGGTTGATAAACAGAAAAGGGAAATAGAGCAATTGTGTAACACCTCTCTTTTTTTAACCTGAGACAAAAAATGCTTTTATTAGGGACACTGTGACTGGTGAAAAACAGCCCTTTCTGGTTTATTTGGGCTTGTGGAAGATACAGTTTCCACCAGGCCACATGTACTGCCCTACATTTTCTCACTGATCTCTGTATTTTCTGTGTGTTCATTCAAGGATGCAGGACAGAACGCTTTTCCTTGGCTGAAGTATCAGCTCTACAAAAATCAAATGAGGAACTGCTCATTGATCCCAACACCCCCTGCTGCTAGACTTGCCTCAAGTGTGGTCCAGTATCTTTACATCTGCCACTTGTCCCAGTATCTCACGGTTCTCCAGAAGCTGCCGCTTTTCTGTTCTTTCCAGCCTTAAAACAGACAGAATAAGTATCTTCTCCTTTGCAGAGTGTCTCCTGGATCAGCCTTCCTGTTTATCTCCCCTTACTAATATCCTATTATTTGCAAAGTCACCCTCCAGAAAAGTTTTCACCTGTTCATGATTCTCTTAGATTCTCTTATTTTTCAGCTTGTGTCTCCTTTGGATGTTCTTCTCCTTTTTACTTTTGAACTTCTGAGATGTATAATTTAATACTCTGGTTACATGCTTTACTATACAACCTTTTAAACTTTTAATTAAATTAATGGCACCTTTCCAAAACATCAAGAATTGCAATTTTTCAACCTAAAGGGAAAGTCTCCAGGAAGATACCAATTAATTCCTTTGCTCCAGCTCTGAGTTTTATGTGAGTCTCTATGCAATTCTGTAATATGCATTATGCAGAAAGTCACATTACTAAAAATGTTCTTTCTGGAGTTATAAATCTTCAGGTGATGGCAAGGCTTGGTTTAATGCAGTGCTCATTTTTCCCAGTATCTTATGGATCCAGAGCTTCACACAATGAATCTGGGCAATGACCTTCACTTTAACAGCTGATGCAGTCAAAGAACCACATATCACAAACATCCGTGTCAGCCTCAGTGAAATAGTGTGAGCGCTAAAACGAATCAGTGGCTACAGACTTCCATTCCAGCACACATTTGACTGATGACAGAGTGCCAAACAACCTCACCAACCTATTTTTTAGCCCATAAACATCTCCATTAAACTCAATTTGGTAGGAACAGCTTGTAAGAGGTGAGGTGTCTGGCTCTATGGACCCATGCTGGTCCATTTTAGGACATTAAGCTCTCTGTACAAAGGATCTGCGGGGCTCTTATGAACCTGAAATTCTTGTCAAATCTGTTTGCTAGGGAAAAAGACCTCACTGCTCACTCAGAGTGGCTGCACCTGAACTGACTGGTTTTGGAAGATGCGTGAAGAGGCCGTGTATACACATCATGGATGTGGCTGACATTTCAACTTACAGCCCAAAATATCCATCAGGGAGTACAAAGCAATTACATACCCTCATCTTGACAGAAGGGAGGGGCTGGAATTTGCTTTCCTAATCATACAGTGCTCTGTTTGCTAAGGGTCTGAGGTAACTCCCATGTATTAATAATAATCCTATGGATTTACAGGGATGGTTTAGGCTCACAGAGATCAAACACCTGCAAGTGTTCCAGGCCAGGCTGGAAAAAGTTTTAAGCAACCCACCTATCTTCAGTGGAAGATGCCCCCAACCATGGAAGGGGGATTGGAACAAGATGATCTTTAAGGTCCCTTCCAACTCTAGCCATTCCATGATTTTACATGGACACAGGGGATTTCAGCCTCAATGTGTGTAGAGGCTTTAAAGCACTCTGAACATCAAAAAAATCTGAGCTCTTCACTAAGACAGAGTTTGCACTAAATTTGCTATTAATAAGGTTGTATGTATCATGGGTTTCACCTGTGCCACTGATTTTAATGGTAAGATTTTCACAGCCCAAGACCAACAGTCATACACAATTTGAAAGACTCTAAAACCCTACCATGTAACAGGTGTAGTCATTTTTCTACATTTTCATTAAATTGGTTTCTGTTCTCAGTTACTCTTCTATAAAATCTGAATGAGCTTTGGGCTGAGGAAAATGACAGTAAAACTGATTTAATTTTTATTGGTTTAGGGGAAAAAAAAAAAAGTAAGTATTGCAGTAAATAAACAGAAGACTGACAGCTTATCTAAATCCTTACTGTTTTATGGTCCGTCAGGATTTCAGACCTGACAGCCTCTGCTGAGGTACCAAATCCTGGCACCCCTCAGCTCTTCCCAAAAATGGAAAAGAAAGTCAGGATTCATAGAACAAAAAGTGAAGCCTCCAGCCTCAAGTCTAAAGTTAGGACACAGTACATTGCAGGCAGCAGGCTAAGAATAACAGAACAAACTCACGAGGAGAGAATTAACAATAAAACACAGGAACTCTGACTCTCCCTCCACAACATTACCTAATTCTAATGTCACGAAGAAGAAAGCAGAGTGAGCGTGTGTGCAAGAGATAACAAGCTGTCACAGCACCGCTTCCGCTCAGCGCCAGAAAATTAAAGTTTGATTATTCAGTAGAAGCTGAGCCGATCCGAGAGTCACACCAGTGTCCAGTTCACAGCACAACTTACCTTCACAAAGAGCTCAATTTCAGGGTCCTTTCCGTCCCCATTAGCAGCAACAGAGTCTGTCATTTTTCACCCCAAGGCTACCAGCTGATCTCTTGCTATTAAGTGGCAAAAGGAGGTTTCAGCTGCACAGCGGGTGAGTTTCCCTTCTGAACCGCTCTCACAAAGCTCTTAAAACATCATTTGTAATGATAAAGCTCGAAAGCAGTGGACTAAACAAGTTGGCAGGTTATTAAATTAATAATAATTAAGGAGAGGCAGGCAGCAGAGAGCAGTCCCTGTTACGGTAGTTCTTCAGAGCAACAAGTGCTGCTGTGCTCTGGTACAGTATCCTCATCTGTCAGAGCTGCAGCCCTCGCTGCCTGCCCAAAATAGCCCGGAGCATAAAAAAAGAGAGGGTGGGGTTAAACTCACAGGGGAGGAGACAAGCGCCTGGTACCTACGGCAGGATCGGTCTCTGAGCAAGTAATTCTGCTCTTCCCCGTTTTTCGCATTTCTCTTGTTCCCTCCCTTATTCTGCAGCTGGGAGTACCAGGGACAGGGAAGAAGGAAGTCCTGCAGCAGGGCTGGTTTCGTTGCTTTAAGCAACAGTGATGTTTTTTCCTGCTTTTTCTGAAGGGTGTTTGTCCTGCCTCTAGCTGTTCAAAATACTAATATTGTTATTGCTAAGAAAGGTAAAGGAAAAAGAGCCTGTGCACTGCCTGGTAGATCAAAGCAAGGAATGGGCAGAAAAGCAGAGCTTTGTCTCAGCAACCCCTGCCATGTGTGTGGTACAAAGTGGTTCAGAAGCCAAAACTGAATGCTCAGGTGAGAGAAGCACCTGTGATGCCACCACTGCTGATGGAGCTCAGGAGCAGAGGAATGGGAATGTCTGGGTCCCAGAACTATTTCTCAGCATGTCCCTCGGGGTGCTGGTTGTAGAGGGGGGACAGGAGAGCGATGATTCGCAGGGTGGAGCATGGGAGAACAGTTCCAAGGGCCCCAGCCTGCTGCTGACGTGCTGCTGTCATCTCTGCTCCCTTTCTTTCACCCTGCATTCCTTGCGTGACTCAGAGGGCACCGCACGGCAGCCCTGAGCATGAGGTGGCACCGACGGAAAGTCCTGACACAGCCAAAAGGCACGGAGGGAGGGAGTGCTGGCACGGGAGGGGACAGCAAAGGGGTCAAGGGCAGCTCCTGCTCATCCCCATCCCTGCCTGGAGGGACTTTGTGTCCTCCTGCCCTCGGGAAGTCTCTTCCTGCACTTCTGCCCCCGCTCCTGTTCCAGGCCTGCCAAAGCTCTGGCTCGCAGGCTGCTGGCAGCTCCAGCTGCCAGACAGGAGCAGTGTTACCTTCCCCTCCTGACACACTGAGGCCTTTTGGGGAAGGTTTTGACGTGATCAAACACTCGCCTTTCCTGAAAGTGCTCTTAGCTGTGCTTTTGTGATGATCTCCAGTTCCCTCCATGACCTCTGAGCATTTGACACAGCTCCAGAGCAGTCACAGCCAACACCTCCATGGCCCTTTGGATAAGTTCTACAGGAATTTTCCCACAACAGCTGCTTCACCTGCACTCCATGAAGGATTGAAATGGTTAACGAGTAAATCTCATTATGCTGTTGCAACTGTAATTACAACATAATCATCATTATAATTACTGTAAAAGTATGCTTATGGTTTTTAGCTCTAATTAGCACTCATTCAAATAACTGGAAGGTTAACTATAAGAGAATTAAGTGTTATTACTCCTTTGATTTCAAATTTTTACATGTAATTTTTGGACTAGGCACATTAATTACCAAACATTTAGAGTACAATTATTCTTAGGCCTACCGGCAAGTTTCCAAGGACCTGGGCTAAGTGTACTTACATGTGGCAGAAAGAACCATTGCATTGTAATTAGGCATTACAGTTATAAAAGTCTGCCAAAAACTTAAGAGTAATCACCGTATCTCTAAAATGCATCCCTAAATAATGCATTATTAACTATACAATTATAAGCTTTTGGGTTTTGCTGAAAAATTGTTTCGCTTTAGCACCTTGTGGTGACATAATTTCCCTTTAATGAGGGTTCCTGGGAACAATGGGAAATGGGTTGTCTTGACTGAGGTTACCTGACTGAGCTCCAGCCTCACTGAAAACATTGTTTTGATATAGGCAGGTGGTTTGAACAAGTTATACTATAGGAGCATCTATGTTGGCTCTGGAAGAGAAAACACTGCCAGCTCTGAGCACAGTAATGAGGTAATGCTGCTAACGCTAAATCAAAATATAGAACTAAAATCAGCTTTCAAAATATTGGCACTTACCAGTTGTGATGCATGTGACCTATTTAGATGTCTATTTTAGTATGAAAAAATGTGCCCTAGAAGTGTCTAATTTTTTCCACTGAGCCCAGGGTAATGAGATAAACATGCAATGGTCAGACGAATCCTGCAGTAACTTTTGAGTAAAAGAAATCTGTGGCTTTAGTGCCTGATTCCTGCACACGTGCCATCCCTCGCTCCAGAAGTTGTGCGTGCCTTGCGCTTCTGAAATTCAAGCTCTAGATGTAGCAATTTCAGTAGAGACTCAACGTGTCAAAACATTCAAATCCTTCCCTCCCAGTTACTGTCTGGGTTTAGTGGTGTGTTACAGTTAGTTTGCAGACGAAGATTATTGTGCTGAGGCTCAGCAAAGCAGAAGGGAAACTTTGCAATACAGAGAAAGGGAGCGAAGGTGCCCCGCAGCCATTTCCATCCTAACCCAGATATAAAGTACTGCAGGAATGGGCCAGATCCCACCTGGTTCAGGGTGTTCCTGGGCAGTGCTGCCACTGCAAGGTGCCTTCCCCATCTGCTTCCACCCCTAAGGCACCACCTTGCACTCACCCCCTGCCTCAAGACTTGATATGGGGTGCTCAGAGGCTACAGAAGCTGAGGAGTGAATACCACACACATCTGGTATTCCAGCTGTGCTTTTAGGTATCCACAGAAAGAATAAATCAGCCCACCTCAAAAAAAAGCCCCTCTACTTTTCAAAAATACCCCCATGGAACCTCCAGAAGAGACCAAACACAACAGACAACATAAATTGTTTATATAATGCTGGTTTTTTAAAACAAGATTCTGAAAGCTGAATTTAGGGTAAACATTGTAGAAGGCAGTGAGTAGGAGGAAATATATATAGTTGAATATATAAATATATATATGCACTGCTTTAGGAATCTATTCATGCATTTACTGCTTTTCTGTCATATAAAACTGACTTATCGCTTACATCTGGGTGGAACCTATCTGACTATAATGGTTTTTACCGTCTACACAGCTCTTTTGTGTGTTATGAAATCAGCTCTTTCTTCAGCCAAATTAAGGGTAAGACACTGATAAATAATTAGTACACTCTCATTTTACTGCAAAGAATGAGTCACTTAGTTTGGCCTATCATTTTCTCACAAGTCAGAAGTAGCAGAGGCTTTGAGTTACACGCAAGAACATTAGACACTGAATTATGAACTCCTCATAAGCCAAGTCATTATAGTTTGAGGTTTATGAGATATAGAAATGAATATGAGCACGTCATCCCATTAATAAAAGAAGAGGACAGCTTCAGAAAAGGAACGGCCACGTCCCCACATAAGACCTCTGTTGTAGGTGAACTCTGGCGCACTATCAGCTTTCACAGGCCTGATCCAAGCTTCTTTTCCAGCAAAGATTTGTCCCGAGGGGGTGAAGCAGAGGCCAAGCATCCAGAATGTAACTCTATCATGCAGTTCTCCAGCAGACCGCTATGTTACCAAGAAGGCTCAGGGCACAAAGCACATCCATCCCCGGTGCTTCCATCCAGCTCGTTCCATGCGAGCAGCTATCGCAAGTTTTATACGACACAGCCGACATTTTTCGTTGTGATGAAAAGAAGTAAAAACTTGGCACAGCTGCAGTAAATGCAGTAAATGGTATTTGGGGCTCTGATTTTAATAGGGAATTATTTAACTGCTTAGCTGCCAAAAACCCCACACCTAGGCAGCAGCCAGGCTGGCTTGAACAGGTTATGGAAACATCTCTTCCAGAGACAGTTCTGAATTACTGGCAATTTGCACCCGCATTTATTGGACGCTGGTAGTTTTGACATGCAACACACTTAACAAGTTAACAGCTGCAAGGAATCAACCCAATATGTTTAATTTTCTTTTAAGGTGCAATGTGTCACTCTCAATTTCTTGTCTGAATGATAGAAAAATCAAAAGGATGTGTCTCAGATATTTGGGGCCAGACAGCAGGTTCCCCTACCCAAATGTACAAAACATGCACGGACATACAAAGCTCTTCTCATCAGCCTCACGCCAACACTGGGTGAACAGATACTCCCCTTCAACTCTAAAGATGTACAGTACCTCAAAAGGTGTTGGTTTGATGGAAGAACTGTGATTTTGTTCCTTCTTGTAAAATTCCCCACTCTCAAGGTAATGGAAGAAAAGACATCAAGAGATACAACAGCTGTGCAGCCTGGATGTCCCAAGAAATGGGATGGGATGGAAAAGCCTAGGCCAGAAAACTTTGCACTCCGTTAACTGGCCAGTTTGAGATAACTCATTCTGTACCCACCCCCAGATACTATGGAAACATCACAGCCATGATCTACAGCAGCTCTTCTTTAGCTTTTTATTGAAATGCATCATTTTAGCTCTAAAATTACCTGACTGAAACTCTTCTGTTTAATAGAATGAATCTGCTCACACTGGAGTTTTGCAAAGTAAGTTCTAGTCCAAAACCATGGAATTATTTTTATATATAATTATGTTTTCACATGGATGCAGCATCAAACTTTGCTGTAACACTAATAACCATTAACACCTTCAAGAGAAAAACCTGCTGGTGTTCAGTGTGAAGAGGGATTTCATTATGGATAATGATCTCAGTGCTCACATTGAGACAGCCACAGGTACCCGTTTGTAAGGAATTAGCTCTGAAAAGGTAGAAAATCATCCCCTAAGGCTGCATTCAGTAGAGAGGCTTCTAGAGGGCAGTGGTTTATTTCACTATCATTCCAAAACTGACATTTCAATTAAAAACAAAAGATACTTCCAACCAGGACTGAGACTGCTCTGGAAAGTGGCATTGTAGGAGATACAATGGAGAGCATGACAGATTGTCCCAAACTGTGGGCTTCATGGATAATGCAGCTGATGAAAGGAGAAATGTAGAAATCCTCAGGCCTTGCTTTTCAAAAAGAATTCTCCATGCTATTAAGTGTGGTGAAGAAAAACAGCACCAGGTGAGTGTGATGTACCCGTTGTTGTTGACTCGCTACTGTCATAGAACTAAAATGACATGATTTTAGTTCCAAGTCTGCAACAGAGTAAGTAATGCCTATTCCTGTCTTATTTCACAGGAGTTCATAGAGCAAGTCCCCGTTTAGATTATTTCTGTTCACTTCTTTGTATGCTTCTTGTCATAAATTAAGTCTAAATTAATTAGGATCTGAAGCATGAGCATGCAAATTAGGATTAAATCCCCCCCAAACAAAGGACCAGCACACAACACACTACTTGAATCCCAAATTTATGGATTATTATTTACAGAAAGTGTTCAAAATGGCATGTACAATTGATGCACATCTCAGGCTAGGTTTCAATTCCTCCCTGTAAATAAGGCTCAAAGAATGCAGTTGCTGCTGATTTCATTGGCTACATTTGTGTTTCACACTGTTGTTTAGCAAACAATTTAGCTGAAAGCTGAAATTACTTTCTGTGTTCTGATGCACATTATTTCTAAAAGGTGAAGCTTTCAGCAGCTCAGCTTGAAATTACTCATGACTCAGGCTGGTCCCCATGGTTCACACGCTGGCAGCAGTACCTGCACAGCAGGTTATGTGCATGGATCTGCACTGTGGATTTCAGGATCCTCTGTGGTGTGTGTACCGTTTGGCTTAAGAAAAGGGCCTCTGGATTTTTGCTCCCTGAAAAACTCACTCTTGATCAGTGTGAAACAGTGGGCTGGACACCCTTACATTCCTCTGTGGCAGCAAAGTTTAACCTCTGCACGTGGTCCGCCTGGTCAATGGCAGTGCTGCTTGCCTGGGTTAATGCAGCTGGCTGCCCTTGAGCCCCATAGTGAACTGAAGAACTCTTCCATTCTCCTTAATAAATTGCCTTCATTCATTTTTCATTTCACCTTTTGGTACTTCTTCTGTGATAAAGTTTCCACAAAGTTTGCCAGGTCACTTGCCTTCAAGTGAGTGCATCACCTCAAGCTGTTATGAAATGAACGGTGGGTTCTTTGTTCTTTTTCTTCTTCCTAAGAACTTCAACATAAGAATTCAACATCTTGCAGCACCTAAAGCTGACTTGGTGATATCCCATTTTAGGTTTTGGTTTTTTGCTTGGGAACCCTTTCCACTGCAGAGTTAATGCAAACATCCAGGATGAATGGAAGCAAGGTGGTTAGTTAGGCACAGATATGAACTTCTCTTCTGCAAATACACTTCCATTTTAGCAGATTTTTGCTGGTGACCAGCAAACCCAGGTCATCAGGACTTCAGAGAACATGTCCGACATCCTTAAGTGAAAGATGGTGGTGGTAGTTCTTAAAAAGGAGGTTGTCTTAAGACCAAAAGTAAATTTTTTGGTGAAATTCAGCCCTGAGCACAGTCTAAATAACAATGGTGCCTTGTTTAAATCTGTCAGAACTGGGAATACTGGCTAGTCAAGCTAGAAAGACACAAGGCTTTGGGTTTTTTTCCCCCTTAAATATAAGATTTTCCAAAATCTTTTCATCTTTTGCCAAAATTACAAAATTTTCATAGAACATTTAGCAGGTATCACTTTCATAAGAAAGGTGTGGACCCTTGGTCACCAGCTGCAATACCTGGGAGCAACCTCATAGACCTCCAAAACGTCAAAGCTGAGTTTGTCTTTGCAGTCTCACTGCTCTGACCTTGGTGACAACTCCGATACAATTCTGTAGAAAATGGAATAGGTTTTCCTGGGAGACCTCCATCAGTTAGCAAAGTTCTATTGAGATATGGACTCCTTTGCTCATTATTAGCAACTTCTACCCATTTCTAGCCAAGCAGAAAGTCAGAGTTGATAGCAGGGTACTAAATAAATGTATATAAAGGTATCTCATGATGTTGAGAGAAAACCTAAATTCCCCTGCAGAGGATGGCAGCAGTTAAGGCTTGACTACAGGTTCATGCAGAAAACTGACCTTCAGAGTGGAAAAGCAGAGTTCAGAAGGATGAAGCTGTGTGTGCTGTGAGGTTTGACTCCTCTCAGCTCTTTATCTCAACTAGGGGGAAGTCACTGTGAGGGAGTTTCTGTCACCTCTGCCCATGCTGGCTCTCCTGACCAGAAGAGATGACTTTAGGTATAGAACTATCAAACAAACACCCTCTGTAATTATCCCACTTGCCATGAGAGATCTAGCAATTAAACCACAAACTAAAAGGCAATTGGATGACCTTTCCAGAAAATTAAGTATAAGGAATCAAAACTGAAAGCAAGTTAGCCAGGTCATCTATCACTCTCCCAAGATATTATAAACCTTGCATTGTATTATTGTAAGCAAACAAAAAAACCCCTAAAATTATGTAAATAAAATGAAGGGGAATCCACACATACAAACCTCATAGAGCAAAACTTCACACAATCAAAGAGGAGGACTCAGCGCCACTGGAAGTAATACATGTGGGAATAGTTTACTGTTGATAAGGCTGATAGCGCCACTGCTTTTGAATGCTTCCTAACACTTTCCCTGTTTACACCCTGTTTTCAAGTCAGTGTAACTTTAGCCAGACTTTAAAAAGGCAGCTCTTCAACACTGGTGTCTTCTCCAATCATCCAAAGGACTTCAGACACCCAAAGGTTTATCTTGCAATGCACTCAGCCACTGAAGTCACTGATCCTACAGCTTAAAACAAAAGCTTGAAAGCAAACAGAAATGCAAGGAAATGACCCAATTTCCCCAGAATCAACAGCAAGCTAAGAATAGACTCCTGAGCTCCTCAATGCCAGCTTAGTCAAACCATTGTCAAATGAAAATATATGTGTTTTCCCAAGTGTTCAGAACTCCATCATCATGGAGTACACTCTGCATACAGGTGATTTATATGTGAATATCTAGACAAGTATAACATTCTTGTACACAATATTGCACAGGCACACTTCCAAAGACATTCCACCAGACGAAGTCACTGATTCTGCTTGGAAAATCTGCTTGGAATATCTGGCCTTCAGTCTGTGTCTTTTTATTTTAATAATATAGTACTGAGTTACCATCGCCATGAGTCACACAGTCCAGTCTTGACAGGTTAATTGTTAAGTGGAATCAGGCAGCAGAGCGTTCTTTGGTCACATCCTTGCAGGGCCCTGGAGAGCCCGGTCTCCTCCCTGGCTGGCAGTCGAGGAGGGAATGCCAGGGCGGCCGAGCTGCTGGCCGGGCTTTTATACCGGGGTTATTTTTAGCTCTTATCAGCCGCGCTGCGCGGGGCCAATCCACGCCCGGGGCCGCAGAGAAACCCTGCTCCGGCCAAACTCCACTCGCAGCAATCTCCCAGGGAGGAGCCAAGGGACTGAACTGGCTGCGCTGAACTTCGGCTGCTCTCACCTCACACGGGCTCCTGCAAGGCGCCAGCGCGCCGAGGACGCGAAGAGTGAGGACCATGAGGAAGTTACTGATTCAACAGATAAGCATGCTGCCTATATTTGGTGAAAATGAGTGAAATTAAGGTGCCTCATGAAGTCCAATAAACTATGCAATCATTCATATATATATATATATATATCAATAAATCTGTGGTGTTTTTACAAAGGTGGTGTTTTTTACGTCACCGGATAACTATGCACTGTGTAACTAGAAACTACTTACAGTGATTATTTACAAATCCATTTGATTTGCAAGTAAGTGCTCACCAAAGAGAGGGAAGACACACTGGTGCCTCTTCAAAGCAGGCCACGTGGTGTATAACAGATTTTTGATACTGGACCTTTGTCGAGTATATTCGTTTAGTACCTTTACATGAAAATGTGACCTTGTAGTAACTTAGGGCTTTGAGAAATTAATTTGAAATGGTTGAGAAAAATGCAAATTAAAATTCTCCTAGCTAAATATTAGGCATATTAGACTTTATATAAGAGAATAGGTTTATTCTTTTCATGGATAAGCCATCAGAGTATTCGGCAAGCTGCAGCACTTGTTTTTCCAACAGCTGGGATACGTGTGCTGTTATTCTTAATGGCAATTTTTGATGGCCCGTGAAAAATGTACAAGAAAGGTTACCTGCCATGCCTGACTCACACTGTGATATTAAAAAAACCAAACAAAAAAAAGCTAAAAAAAGGACTGCTAAGTCAATAAGTGGACTCTGTGAAATTCAGTGAACTATTTTCTCCAGTACTCATCTGGAAAGTTCCTAGCTAATAGATATTCAAATTAGGAAGAATTTCTGATGATATTAATGAAAATAAAAACTCTGCAAGTTTAAATTATTTCTCCTAGTATTCCTGTTTTCTGAGGACTTGCCAGTATTATTTGGGCACCTCACTGGCCATTTCTGGCTAAGAGAGACCCTCTTGCAATGAGGGGCCACCCAAAGTATCAGTTACAGCTGTTACATCCTTACAGCTGAGGATGAGCATATTTATACACCACTGTAGGCAAATATAATACACTTCTGCTGGCCAGATGTTTAACCACATAGATTTTAAAATAAATCCAAAAATGGTACAAATACATGTGAACAGAGGTCAGAAGAGTGATTAAATACCTATATTTTCAGATGCAAAGCTCCCATTCCTTCCATTTGCTTCTCAATCAGCCTTCGAGCTACAAGGACACAGTGTTGAGATCTCCCAGAGCACAGTAACATAGACATTTCACCTCAAATTGAATTTGTTTACTTAAACAATCACAGGTATCTTAAACCAGGAGGTTATTAAAAGAGTCTCTTTTTTTGCTGCTTGTTTAGTTCAGCTATAAAAGCAGAAGCAACCCGAGACAAGATGCAGCTGTGGGAAGAAAAAAAAGGCACCTTTGTGCGAAGAAAATACGTGCAGAAGGGGATTACTATGACGACTGGCAGAAATGGAGACAAAAAGGACTGGCTGGTTTAGCCTCAAAAAATCTGAGGTTGTCTAAGTCTAAACTGATTTTAAAAAGAGCTAAATGCATGAATGAATGCTAATGGGCCATGCTGGCAACAAGAGCAAGCGTGCCTTAGCTGCACATGAATAAAGGTAATTTAGAAATTAAAGTGTCAAACCTTCAGAGGAGCGATATTCTGAAACAGATTTCCAAAATGAATAATAACAGTAACAGTTTCTAAATAGACCTTGATCACTTAATGAATGAAGTATTACATGATGAGGCTGTCTGTAACAGAATACTCGATTGTATGTCCCAAAAAGTAATTTCCAGTGTCATGAATTTCTTTTTCAGATTACCATCTTGGTCAGTGTGCAGATTTCTATCTTTCTGTGCCTCATCTTTTACAAACATATAAGCAGGGAGATAATGGTTTTCTCTCAGATGTGTTCTCAAGTTTAACTTCATTAACACCTGCAAGGAGGCTGTGACAGAAAATCAATTAACTTTGAATCACAATCCTGGTTTCAAACACTGCTGGAGGTACTGAAACGAGACCTGTGCGCTGACAATTCCCATCCCATCTATCCCTGATCACATCATTGTAACGTCATGAATTTCACTGACGTCTTACATTATCAGAGTTGTACCAACAGTAAAAATTCAACTACAATTGTTTCATTAATTGATAGGAAAAGGAGCATCTAGAGATCTAAATATAAAAATCATACCTGCAGATGACAAATCAAAGACTCATTTTAGAGCGACTAGCTTCCTCCTTTTTTTCCTTTTCCACGGAAGGCAGTTTCATACAGGTTCATAACATTTCCCATTAAGCAGTGGTAAATATTTTTAAAACTGCTACAAATACAGAAAAATGTGTGTCTTCAGTCACAACCAAGGGTATGAGAGGACACCGAATATTTCTAAATGAACCAGTAAATACGGTGGCAGAAAAAAAAGTGGAAAATTTGCTTTCAATACAGGGTCTTATGACCCAAAGAAACAGTTTTTCTTTTCACAATTAAAATCTTAAGCTGTGTTTGAAGCAGTACTTAGAAATTCAAGTTTAGTATGTTCAGTTGACTTTTCTCTTCTACTGTGGTGTCTGAAATAAAAAGTAATTCTTAAACAAATACAGTTGAAAGACAAATATATGAGGCTTGCTGTTAAAAAAAGGATAGAAGTTGACTGAAGTTAGAGTGCTGGTTCTCACTCTTGGAAAGATGCTAAAATGTATTGGGTTACATTTATCTGGAAACACCAGAAGTTTCCAACACTGTTTGATCACTATTGCACTTCAATTGTTGCTGAGTGTGGACACTGAAACAAAAAGGGAAATTAAATAGCCTGGATAAAAAAATTAATCAGTCCAAAGTTTGTTTCCAGATGTCCATTACCAGAATTCACTTCTAGTCTAATCTAGTCATCCAAGATTTGTATTTAAATTGTCACTGGAGGCATTTATTTAGTTTTTTTTTTAAATCAGTTTATTTAACTTCAGGTGACCATGCCATTGTGTTCAGTGAAAGTTTATGGCTTGATGCAGTTGCCTAAACCTGGATATCCAGCAGCATTTGATAGGATAGCTGAGGAAATTCTTAAACATACACCAGACAGGATCTGTGGGACACCCATGGCCTGCAGAGGCAGCTGGAGGCCAGGAAGAAGCTTTTAGACATCTAAACCAGCACGGGATGCCCGTGGTTGGAAACCTGAATTAGGCCCTACTCCATACAATGAACAGAGTCTGCCTAACCAGTGACCTCACCCTACAGCTGATGCCTGCACAGGAATTAACATCCCATCATGCTATTTCAGATAGGGTTTTTGTTGCAAAAAGAGCCCAGACATCCTGCAGAGGTGTAGTTAATGGCTTACAGATACACCTTCAGTTGGATGAGGCAAATCCAACCCTTGATATCAAAAGAAAACAAAGAGCAGAGCAGAAAAGCTGCTTTCCTCTTGCAGATTCCAAAATAACTGACATATATCATCACCTGGTGCTCTGCAGGGATTATGCATTATTTTTTGTTTGTAAAATATTAGTCTCAGTAGAGCTGCTCTTTAGGTACTTCTGAAATAACCAATTAGAAATAATACAAACTGCTCTGTTTTAGACAGGATCCATTTAACAGGTGACAGTACTGCTACACAGGTAAGTTTTCAAGGCCAGCAAAGAAGTAATCAATCCACAAATCCGAGCATTTTTCACTCCAAAAACGTAGGTGCTGAGATGTTTCAAAAGAAAAAGCCAGTCCATGCTGGGGTAAGAGCCTTGTTTTCAGAACATCAATGAGGGTGTCACAAGATGAAACATATATGAGGAAGAATAAATGAGTAAATAAATCCTGTTTTAATTTTCCCTTTGTGTGACCTACATTATTTACATTGTGTTTGCCATTGCTGCAATCACCGTGCAGGGACAATTTCCCAGATAATACCAGCCTGTATTTTGAAGCTGTTGCTACGCTACCGTGCTGTACCCGGCCGCCGCCGTGCCTGGAGCCACGCACTGAGGGGGCACCGGAGTGCCAGCTCAAAAATTGGTTCACGGACCTTTCCGCAGGTGCCTGAGTGAGGCACAGACTCAGCAAGGGTTGGATGCAAGACATTGTACCCTTTGTATCCAAAAGATTAAGCAAACTGCTCTGCCCTGCTGCTAAAACCCACGTTCTGCTCGTGGCCGAAAGCCGGGGGACTGGGTGTTACCTGTAACAGAAGGGCCGTCACTAATCTTTTCACACACACACACACAGAGTAATTCGGATAGGCATCAATCCAGCTGTGAAGAGACCCACAACACAGTTTTCCTCCTCAGAAATAAGGGTTAGTAGCTATTAGGTTTATTTGTTAAGAGATTACTAGTGTGCTGTACATGCCAGGGTGGAGGAGGGAGCCATAAAGCCGTGCTGGGTCTGCACAGCTGTGGGGAGGTGTTAGAGGTGTATCCCTGTTTTCTGAGTTAGGTGAGGGTGTCCTTCACACTGGATTTATGTCAGAGCAGCTCTCTGACTCCAAAACCAGGCTGTTCCCAGAGTTTGATCACACCACTAAGAAAAATCTAAATTCTCACAGAAGAGAAACCCAATGCTCGACAAGTGAAATGGCAGCTGCAAACTGTGCAGCACTACTGCATTCCACCTGCTTGCAAATGGGCAGGTAACAAATGGTTGAGACTGTCACTGAAGCATTTATTGGGAAAACACCAGGGCTGGAGGAAGCATATAAATGTTTAAAGGATTGAAAAATATGTTAAAATACAGCAGATAAAGTGTGCTGTATGGAGAGTTGGATACACAATGAATTAAAGAGGCACTTGCTGTAGTAATTTTTGTTGTCACTGCTATTTACACTACCTGTACCTCCAAACTGGAACTTAACAATTAAATAAATTAACAGGAGAAAGACTGGAAAAGGTAAAAAAAGCACCCTAAAACAAACAAACAAAAACCAAACTACTACACACCAAACCACTCAACATATAGAAATGATGACTCAAGCTTGAACTGAATTTGTTTAGTTTAAGAAGGCAAAGACTGAAGGAAATTTGGTCTGAGTTTTCTATACACATAAAGGCCTTTTCTATTGAAAAGAAAAATAGAGTAATTCAGAGCAACAGAATTTTACTAAAGGAAAATGTTTGTGTCAGCACAATAATTAAGGATTGACAGAGACTAACTGGTATAGGTGCTGAACTGGCACCACTGAATGTTCCCAAAGAAGCATCTGTTAGGGATAGTCTAGACAAGACTGAGCAGGACACACCACTTGATATTCCAGACTTGCATTTCTATACTTAATTGTACTTGTAAGCTATCTCAGGACTATTTGCAGGAAAAAACAGTCATTAATTTCATTTTAATTATCAAAACAGGTATCACATTAGGATATTGGTTCCCCATGAGTCATTTCCTGCTGTGCACATGTCAACTGCAGCATGCTGCATCTTGGGCTGTAAATCTGCCAAGACTGGAAAACAAAATAGTTCTTGGATCTTTCTCTTGCTCAGGTGTCTCAGTTAACTGTTTAAATGGTGGATTATGAATCATTCAACCTTTTTCTAAGCTTATTCATAAGACCAAAATAATATTTGCTTACTCCTGTTAGATTTATTATTAAAAATATTTTTAAAGGCTAAAATGTCATAAAAAGCCAAACTACTATAATTTTGTGTACATATGGAGAGTTACACCTGCCACTTCAGGCTTCAGTCTGAATTTACCTTACTACCTGCAAACCTGGTGGAGAAGATATGGCTTAATACCAGCCTTATGTGCTGTACTGGAATCAGTTAGAAGACCTACTGGTTTCCATTGCTGGAAGGTATCTGCAAAGCCAGTTATGCTTACAAATATCTAACAGCCCCAAACTGCAAATACAGTTGTTTTCCTCTGTAGATTATGAGTGTAGTAAGAAATTCTCAGTTTTGCTCAGCAAAGCACCAGTTTAACCACTAACTTCTGACTGGACATCCATGTGGTTCTGCTTTTCAAATTATACCTGCTTAAAATTAGATTTGTCCTTTGACTTCATGTTCTGACCCATTAATGCACATTCCTAAACAGAATTTTCTCAACAGATACCAGAATGCTCCATAAAACAAGAGAAAAGCCAACTCAGTAGGAAGAAATGTGATTTTCCCAGTGCTACAATGATGAGTCTCACTGTCCCTGTGAGGAACATGGTCTGTCATTCACAAATTGGGGAGTCAGTAGGGAACTAGCACAGGGTTGTGTCACCAAGTTGGAGCCCTAAGACATTCCTGACCTGGAAATCATAGAACTATAGAATCATAGAATTGTTAAGGTTGGAAAAGACCTTTAAAGATCATGGAGTCCAACTGTAAACCCAGCACCACCACCATGTTCACCATTAAACCATGTCATGAAGTGCCACATCCACATGTTTTTGAATGTCCAAGGATGGTAACTCTGCTTCCCTGAGCAGCCTGTTCCAATGCCTGACAACCCTTTCCATGAAAAAAGAAATAAAAAAATTCATAATATCCAGTCTAAACCTTCCCTGGCTCAGCTTGAGCAACTTCCTTTTGTCCTGTCCTTGCTCCCAGGGAGCAGAGCCAAACCCCACCCGGCTCCACCCTCCTGTCAGGGAGTTGTGCAGAGACAGAAGGTCTCCCCCGAGCCTCCTTTCCTCCAGGCTGAGCCCCCCCAGCTCCCACAGCTGCTCCTCACCAGCCTTGTGCTTCAGACCCTTCCCCAGCTCTGTTCCCTTCCCTGGACATGTTCCAGCCCCTCAGTGTCTGTCTTGTCCTGAGGGTCCCAAAATTGAAGACAGTATTCGAGGTGTGGCCTCAGCAGTGCCCAGCACAGGGGACAGTCACTGCCCTGGCCCTGCTGCCACACTATTGCTGGTACAGCCCAGGTGCCATTGGCCTTCTTGGCCACCTGGGCACACCTGGCTCCTGTTCAGCTGCTGTCACCAGCACCCCCAGGTCCTTTTCCAGCTTTCCAGGCACTCTTCTGCCAGCCTGCAGCACTGCAGGGGTTGTTGTGACCCAAGTGCAGGATTCAGCACTTCAAATGAGGGAGTGGGAAGCATCTTGTGGCAAAAACCAGAAATGTCCTTTCTTTTCCAGCTCCTGACTTAATGAAATTTTATGAAAGGCTCCCATAATTCCAAACAGAAACAGCTAAATGCTTAGGTTCTGATTCTTAAATATAAGCACTGTTATCCACTAAAAGGGCAGGAGGCAACAGGCACAAATTGAGATAAACAAAACATTTAAAACATAGTTTTACCATGAGGGTAGGATATTAGAATGGTTGCACAGAGAAGTTGTGGTTTCTTCATCTTTGGAAATATTGAAAACCAAACCTGACCCTGAGCAAGCTGTTGTAGGTGATCCTGCTCTGAGTAAGGAGTTGGACCAGGTGATCTCCAGATGATGCTCTCCAGCATCCATAACTCTCTTACTCCAAAGCAGTGATCCAACAGATGCAGGGTGATGCTAAACCACGGTATTACATTGATATTTGTGCCTAACACAAGGTGTTTATTGCTTAGGGTAAAGAATTACCTTCCTTCTTTTGGGAACCGTGTTCCTATGGCACAAATGAGTTCAGAGAGGGTATAATCTGCAGTCTGTCTCAGGTCATCAAAAAACCAGAAGGATAATAATTTTCTTCTGAAAAGAAAATTGGAGGACTTGTCTTTAAATAACAACTCAAGCTTCAGGAAAACAAAACAGTTAAAATTTTCAAAGAAACCTAAACCTTCAGAACAAACATGCTGCTCAACAGGAAAATACAGTGTACAGGTGAGAAGGCTGGACCTTGGAGCTATGATTAGGTCAGGCTGTCCTGTGCACCCAGTAACACAGCCTGTGTGCCAGTCATATTTCTGTTCAAATTGCAAAGGCTTTTGTTTGAAGAAATTACAGAGTTATGGAAAGGGCATTAAGGTGGCTGTGACAAGCCTGGACGTGCTGGGTTCACACAAACAGATTCATGTTGGTACATGCTGCATTCTGCTGTTAAAGGCACAGGGAATTCCTTTTCTACCATATGGCACATTCTGAAACAGTCCACTGACATGACAGAGTTACCAAGTACTGATAATCAGTCAAAAATGAGTTAAAGTGATGTAAACACTTTCTTGGCGTCTTATGAATGGACTCATGTAAAGACTATCCATCCAGCTGCACTGTGAGTTATAAACCATTTAATCTTCCCACTTTCTCTGGTGCTCAGTCCTCTGACTCTCCCATTTCCAGTCATTCACAGAGATTTATTAGTGCTACAAACAAAGGAAGGAATAAATAGTGACAGAACTGTCCTGACCGCTATTGTCCCACAGCACAAGGTCCTGCTGTCACTGTTGGTGTCTGCACAAAGTGCAAACCCAGATGAACCCAATTTCAGAGCAACACTGGCCTCAGGTGGACTAGAGACCACGTGAGAAGGGAACCATCTATGAGTAATATTTATTGACACAACTGAGATATTGGTTCCATGTGCAAGAAGCCACAGCCCCCAGGGATTTCACTACTCTTGTTATATATTATTCTGTGACCTTCCATTTTACAGGCTGACTTTTGCTATCTGGATAATTAAAGAGAGCAAAGCTGGATCTGCACTCCATGGGGTTACTGCTTTATTACCTTGATACCAGAAAGAAAGAAAAGCAAAAAGCCAAAAATTAAACGTCATCACTTTCACAAGAAGTAAAACACTGTGATAGGAGTTCAGTTCAGCCACCCATCCAGCAGTATCCAGTGCCCTGCCCCTTGGGATCACAGCATGGATCACCTAAGAGTCTCATGTCTCAACCTTTCAGCCAGGTAGGGACATCTTGGGGCTCAAGGACATCTCAAAGACACCAGGCACTTATGTTTGGTAAGTGAAGAGAGCACAGTTTGCCTTTCTCTTTGGGCTAGCTGATAAGAACCTTTATGGGATAATCAGCTACTCTGCACAACAAAAGCAAGGAAAAGGAATTCCTCAGACCTTGGCCATGACAGTTCTATTCAAAATGCCTCTCTTCTCACTTTTTCAAATTAAACCAAACAACTCTGCTTGAATGGGAGCATCTGCACCCATTTCTTATTTTATCCATAGAAAAAGAAGACATTGTTATTTTGAAATAAGAGGAATGTGAAAGAATAAGGAAATTAAAGAGATTATTTTAAGCCAAAATACAGGTGCCAGGTTGCTTACACCGTGTAGTTGCTAACAAACAGAATGTACTCAATTGCTGCAACCTTTAACACATACACAGGACTACATGCAGAAATGTAAACTAGAACTAATGCCACAACTCTTACTTTGACCATATAATCAACATATTTTAGCAATGACCATGATCCAGTCACAGAAATAGGAGAGGTATTGTTTCAGGAGTCATTTAACCAAATAATGACTGCTGAAAACACTTCTCACTATATGTGGTGACAAAATCTCTTATTCTTCCAAAGCCCCCATGGGACTGAGAAACAGATTTGGATATTATTATTTATGTTGAAAAGTGACAAACTTCATGAGACTTCTCTTGAAATAACAGAATATTATAATCATGGTGTATTGTCCTGTTCAAGGGAAACAAGATCTTGACCATCCTTATATAGTTAAAAAGAAGGAACTGTCAGGCCTGTGTTTCAGCCTTATAAATGCTGAGAAAGGTTAAATACAAGTGCTTTTTGAAGGGAATCATAGTGTTTATTCAAGAACACAGGTGTTTACAGTTTTGAAACCTAAGCAATACTTTATAAGGATAGAGAAGTTGTGAAAGCCCCCTGAGTAATTTATGCCTCACTGGAAATTAATGAAAAATACATGTTGAAATTGTCACAGAAATACATCAATCTAAATATTGAAAGAAAGAGAAGTAAGACATCTTTCAGGGATGAGCATTATTTAAACTATATATTTAGTTTTCTTCACAGCATTCATAGCTATCACTTTTGAGCTCTCAAATACTAGACAGTGAAATGCAGGGATAGCTGAACTAGGTGAACTAAATAGTCACAGCCTAGAGGGAACAGCAGGGAGATTTCACAGAATAAATGAACTGTAGCAACCATCAGAATACTTGCACCATATTTCCACGCGAAATTAAGAAATCCCAGGCACCTCCAGACAACACAAATCACCTCTTTCTCTGCTTAAAGATGCAAGAAGTAAGTGAAGGGATTGGCTCCCTACAGCAGAGTTGGGAGCAAAGCAGTGGGTGGCTGTATCTCACTGATTTGGAGGACACACAAATTGATTTGGGTTTAAAACCAGGGTATGCTCAGGAGTGTCCAGGTTCTTACCTTTACAAAAAGGGAAATCTCTAAATCTTCCTGAAAGCTGTTAGTTTCTCCTAAGTTATTGTTAGGGGGAAACTTCAGGGAAGTTGAAGAGTTGGAAAATGTGCTCTGTCTCTGACGAAACTGGAAATCCGGAGGAAAATGCAGGTTGCTCTCAAACATTGTGCTCTCTATGTCTTTGTCTTCCAGAGCTGGGCTCATCAGATCCATCTGCTGCTGTGGGTGATCTTCTTCAGCATCATGGTGAGACAAAGAATCATTTTCTCCATCACTTCCATGCTGAGAGGCCACGGAATCATTACAGCTATCTTCTGAGTTCTCTTGACCACCATCCGTGTTTTCTGGGATGTTAGTGATGGAAAACGGGGATGCTGAATCTTCATGGTCATGATCAGAAAGATCACCCCCTTTATTTTCCTCAGAGTCTGAAACCTCAGAGACAGTGGCGTCGTTAGCATTTTGATTGATGTCAGTAAAGACTGGATCTTCCATGGCTGCTGGCTGGAGAGCCTTGCCTGGCTGCTGGTACCTTACAGACTGCAGTTAAAGCGGGATGTTGACAGACAAGGCTCCTCAGGAGGCAGCAGAGTCTGTGGTGTACTTTCTGAATGCTCAGCTACACATGGCAGATCTCCAACAATCATTTACTGGGAGCCTTGAATCAACAACTGCACTTCCACCGAAGTAAAAGGCTGTCTCACTTTAACCCCTTTGTTGATGTGGTTCCTGGGAACTGTATCTCAGGAGCTGTAATCAGTTGTTCTTCCAGATGTTGCCTGGCTAAAAAACAACTGAAGAACCTATCAGTAGAAGAAAGCTACAGTAAAAATTAAGAATTCTTACACAGGAAGTCAGAAATAGTTCTACTGGAAATCTTATTTATGGAAAGAGGTAGAAATGCAGACTTCGCCCACTTACTCATCTTTTCAGCACACAAAAGCTTCAAGGAAAAGCAAGGCAAAACTGCCTCAATAATACAAGCAACCGTCTGCAACATTTTAGTAGTTACTTAAAACAGCATCAATAACTGACGATCATTTATTAAAAAAACTACAAATAAAAAAAATCGTAAAGTTGTAAATTGTAACTCTTTCCAACATTGCCACTTGTCCACTTTGGGGACCACACACTTCACATTTGGCATTTTCCTCCTCTCAGCTATAAACTGAGACCAAACTGTGAAAGGTCTCATGAGCTGCCCTGGGAATATAGGAAAAGAAAGCACTGAATAAGTATTAACCATGATTAGATATATACATAATGCATCGATTAATTATAATGACATTTAGGTTATGTATCTCCATTAAATAAGACATACACTACAGAAATCTAGTTTGCCACCTTGTATACAGTTTCTTTTCTCTAATCAATGGAGAGACACATCAAACTGCACAGAATCTAAAGTGAATGAATACTGTCAGCTTTAGCATAAAATTAACTGCCCTCCTAGAGACAGATACACATTCCAGAGCAACTGAAATCAACAGAGCTGAAACTCCCGGAAGATCCAAACCTGCATTTATCAAATTATTAAAAAGTTACCGATTTATTAAAGTCATGAGAACTTCAGGCCTTATTGACTAAAGGCTTTTAATCTCTATATTTACTGCATCTGGATTACATAAATTATTCCAAGAATTCTTATAAACTAATTATATTTAATCTTTTGGGGTTGAGCCAAAAGGAAAATGAAGGTGTTTTCCTCCTGACTCATCCTTGTAACTTCCTGAGAAGTAACTGCCACAACCAGGTTGGATTTCTTAAAGAAATAAGGAAGAGAAGTGAGAGAGAAAGATGGTAATTCCAGCCATCCCAGACAGAACAAGAAGGGAACACCTGCTGTTTCACAGGGCAGAGTAGCAGGTGCTGCCTGCCTGGGATTTATGACTGTAGTTAACTGACATTACTCTTATATTGAACAATTTAGAGTACTACTAAAGTTAAATATAAAAAGCAAAACAATATTTCATCTTATTAAACTTAGGGCTCCTAGATAACGCGGAAAGTGCAGGATCATAGTCACAACCAAGTCTAATCACCGTGACTGTACAGTACAAAGATGCTGGTGCGTATCAGAGATCAATGAGACTCTTAGCTCACGAGGGCATTTCTGGGCGGATGCAACTCAAGGACTTCAGAGAAATGTTACCCATTACCAAGGCCTAATCTCAACTCCACTACCAACACATTCCTGCCGGGCACAAGAGGTCCATCAGCGAACAGGACTAAGCACACCTCTCTACACTGGCTGTATATAATTCAGTCACAATCCTTCATGTGGAAATCCGAACTCAGAGATTCTGAACTGTGTGCTGTGCAATCTGTATGGCAAACTTTAAGCATTCAAGACCAAGGCTAATGAAAAGACTGAATTAAAATAATGAACTTAAATTACTGAAGTTCAAGAAACTTGGGAAAAGCAGTTAAACAGCTGGAAAGTTTTGTAAGTTCAATTTCTTTTAGGACCACTTTTCACTTCTAAGAAAACACTTGGATTTCTTCATGTTTTGTAGAAAGACAAACGTATTTCTGCCTGGGTCTGTTCAACTTGCTCTGAGCATGACTTTGACCAGCAACTCCCAATGATCTTCAACCCCTTCTTACAGAGTGCTTGCAGGATTAAACTCGCTGGGATCACAAAAACTCCCTCCTTCATGACTCGACAGGCAAACAGTTTGAGGGAAAAAGAGAACACAGAAATATTTGTGACACAAAACAAAGCACAAAGTCCAGTTGTAGTCCAGTCCATGACCTTTTTTTCCCCCCCCTCCACGAAGACGACATTTGCAGGATGCAGCAGCACCTGCTGGAGGGTTTAAAATATCACAAGTGAAACAAGGAGTAAGAGTATAAAGTGAGTATTATTTTAAAATAAATAAATACAGTTTATGGGGGTTTCTTTATTGTGAGTCATCAAAGTTCTTCTTTCCTCTGCCCCTCTTCAAGAGCAAAGAAAAGTATCATTCAGTGTCCAGAGAAATGGGACTTCTCTCCTGCACAGAAGTGATAGGTAAGAGGTTGTAAGAGGCAGAAGAGCAAAAAAAAGGTCTCAGCACAACTAAAGCCCTCTGAGAAACAATCCCGGCCCAAAGCCATTGGAATGCAAGATTACAAGAGATCACCAATTGCATCCATTCCCTAAATTCCTCGGCTCCCAAATCTAGAAGGTGTTGAGTTAACCTGGAGGTCAGTAACACAATACTTTCTGCTGCTAATTCTGTAATCCAGGTTGTGTCACTGACCACCTGGACCCACATGAGCCACCGGTAACGCTGGTCACTGACTTTGCAGAAACACAAAGAAGCACAAAAACCATAAGCAGAAAAATTCATAAAAGGACAAAGAACACGAGCAACAGAACTCTTCATTTACAAAGTTCACTTTTTACTTTATGACTGAATTTCTGGTTTTACTCTAACCTTATTCTTCTTAATGCAGGACATACCAGAATCAACATGACTTCAAGTCCAGCCAGCATACTTAGACACAAGTTACAGTTTTGTTAGTGTTCAGCACCTGGAATAAGCAAATCCCTGGTTCTTTCTACAGTCCAGTGGACAGTGATGAGCACCTCAAAGTATAAGGGATGGAAATAATTGTATCAAAAGGAGATGAAGATGGTCTTTTAATACAGCCTGGTTATCTGAGCTCCCTACAATGGATGTGTCTGTTTAGACAGTGAGGCTGGTGTTCATCTACATTTAGAAGCCCACAAACAGACATTGAAACTCAGGCTAGGAACCTAGCTAACTGCCTGGGTACTCCGCAGAGACACACAGAGCTCAGGTCAGCAGCCCAAACACATTTATTGGTATTTAAGTTGTTTGCTTAGAGCAACTTGATTTATCTGAAGGATAAGGGCTCTGGCACACTCAGAGCTACAACTGGAAATTTAGCTGTTCACCCTGAAACCCCAACAGAAATCAGCACCTCCACCTGGCACTTATCTTAAAATGATAAGCAGAAGACTGACTTGTAAGGAAATTCCTGCATTGCTAGAGTAAGTTATCCCTTGCCTACAGAGTGGAAGAGAAGAGTGAGAAGGAAGAATAACAAGAATATCAGACCCCTAAACAGCACACCTCACGTACTCTCAGAGATTAACAATTAGAGGCAAAACACCACATTACACTGTTTAGTACAGATTCCCAAGACTTTTACCTGAGTACACCTTTATTGAAGCAATAACTTGCACATATTCTAGACATTTCCACAATATTGTAAACATCAACTCATCCATCAGTGCCACAAGCAGTGTCAGTGGTTCACAGCCCTGTTTAGAAACAGCAACCTGCTTCTACTGGAATTTCTCTGCTTCTACTGGAATTTCTCTGGTCATTCCCAGCTGGTTATTGCTATGATTTTAGTGCTTTAATTAAAAGAGTCCTTCCATTTTATTTGTCCTCAATGAAGATATTTGCACATTTTA